>PVLD010005626.1:0-109924 GCA_004027595.1 Dinomys branickii | reverse complement strand
CAGTAGTAACATTTTTAGAATGATGTCAAAATAATGAAGAAGAAAATGACTTAACATGGAAAAAGAATTACATAAATCATGGTCCAAGAATCCTTGATCCAAGAACCAAGAGTGAAGGATGCTTGAAGACAGAAGATGACAGTCAGCATTAAGCATCATGCAGACATGCTCAAGAAGAATAATTTTCAGCTCTGTGTCCATTACTCTCCCAAGTTAAGTTGGCACATGAAATTAATCACTGCACTAAATAAAGAGGATGTCACCTAGGATATGGTAACAAGAATTGCTTTTATTCTAAAGTGGCAATGTTTAAAAAATATATGAAGTTATATAGAAGATTAAATATGCCCGATGAACATGATGAAGTAGCTGAGATTTTCAAGTAGTTAGTATTCTACCTCATTTAGAATTTTTACTCTGATATAGAAGAATTATTGCAAAATCTACCTAACCATGATAAAGTGCCTATAGATACTCAACAAATTAGTTTTTTAATGTGTATCACTTCTTTAGTATCTGGATATATTATAAATTCCCTCTGAGCCAATATTCCATTCCAATAATGTATAAACTGAGTAGTTAATATTTAATTTTGGTACAAATGAAGAAATGCAGCTCAGGAAGCAATACCTGTTATTAGACAATGAATTGAAAGTGAGCATAAATTATAAAAGCATCAATAAGAATAAAATAACTAAAACTAAATTTTTATAATGTAGTGATTTCCAAAGCTTTATTTTGAAGAAACAAATAAAAACAATGATTGAACCAATTAATAGGAACTCTGTCCAATCAGCTTGCTAGATGACCACTTCTTTCCTGCACTGTTCTTACCTTTCTAGCCTCAGATCAATTTTCACTGTGTTCCTCAGAAACTCATTAAACCTTGCTGAACCTCCATATGTCCTGGACAAAGATAGATGCTTCCCATGGCTGTTATTTAATCTATTGGCTAGTAATGATCATTTCTTAAACAAGAACTTGGCAAGTAGTACAAACTGCATAAAGGTTAAGTAACTCTGAATCTTTATAATTGCCATGATACGGAGATGTGGATCTTTCACTTCCAGGGAACATCAGTTTGTGTAGCTTTCCCAGTGAGTCAGTTGATCTGAAGTTCCTTTAGCAGGAAAAAAAAAATGATAGAAAGTCCAGCTCCTACTCTACCACTTTCCACACATTTCAGTTTTCCTTATCTGACTCTAAATTTATCTGTTTATTCTTCTGTTTTCTAGTTTAAGTTTACTTACATTTTACCTTGGTTATCTAACTCTTGTAAAACATAAATTTATATCCATGAGGGGATAATGTTTATATTTTATTCACTGATGCACTCACTCCAAGTACCTAGAAACAGACTTGGGATGTAATACATAGGTACTCAATAAATAATTGTGCAATTAGTAAATAAATATTTATCTCTATTCAGTATTTCCTAAGAGTTAGTTATCTTTCGACACAACTTTCCAAAAAATACATGATTTAAAGGAATTCAGTAATTCAACCAGCTAGACTTAACCAATTACCAAACTGTATCTCAAATCCTGCTTTTACTCTTGAAAAATTTGGTCTTTGTCCCTAAGAATTTTGGAAATAAAAAAGGGTCCTGATAACACTGTGGCAGCAATTAGACACAAATGACCTGCAGGGACTAATACTGAATCTACACGGGGCCAGTTAACATTTCTAAATCTGCTACAAAAATTTTCAGTTAAAATAAAAATATAACAAATTGCATTTCTGTTACTCAGGTAATATAGTCAAAATGAAGGTTTGCCTCTGGTGGAAAACAGTCATTATCCAATTTCAAAATCGTGACTTTATTGAACTACTTAAATTCCCTGTGTGAGTCACTTTCCATAATGCCTTTCCTGTTCTGAAAGTCAGTACTTCAGTATGCACGGACCAGTTTAGTAATCCCCTAGGTTATGTCACTGCAAAAGGATGCGGTCCTGTTATCTAGTCAGGGAGACTAGAAGAGAACGAGTTGGTTACCATGGCACAAAAGAAAACTTTGGACCTTTATCAGTCAGCTGTTTTTGATGGTCTAAATCCTGCAGCCCCATAGGATGCATTTCTTCCCCATAGCTGCTCACTCTTTCTGGTGCTGCCTTGGGACACATTTGTCACCAGGACGCAGGATTGTCTATTATGTCGCTGAGCACTCAGCTTTTGGTTTATTCTGGAAATATGTTAAAATGTTAATGTTTTTAAAATGTAGCTCCTTTAGGCCTTTGCATGGAAATTCTGGAGCACCCATACTCTTATTTGGCTACATTTCAAAGTCCTTTTAGCAGGATAAAAAAAAATCTTCATATCAGTTGAGTAGATAGTATTAGCTAAATGCCTACTGAGTACTTCTTGGCATTTGGAAGTATTTTGGTTGTATTAAATGTTTGATGGATCAGATACTTTGGAAATATTTATGTAACTCACACCCTTTTACATATGTTTAAGGAAGGGTGGTGTTGTAACTCAGTAGCAGAATACTGTACTTGCTTAGCATAAACAAGGTCCTGGGTTCAAATCTCACTATAAAAAGTATAATAATAAAATAGTTGCAAGGAAGTAGAATTTTCATTTTTTATTTGCAGGCATTTGTGCACAGGAGAGTAACAGGGAAATCACTGAAAGCTACAAGTACAGGAACACCCCGCAAATGTAGGTGCACTTTAAATTGTTAAATATTTACTACCTAATTTAAAATAAAGCCAGCACTTTTATTTTTGTTAATACAGACTCACAGCTATATTCTAGGAGTCTTATTTTACTGAAAAACTTAAAAATTATTGTTCGTAAATTACAGTAAAATATGAATAAATGGGTCTTTGACTTACGAAAAGTTATTACACATTACCTTTTCTTGGTTTTCCATTTCTGTTGAAGACTGGCCACAGCATGTTTCAACACTATTTCCAGGAATCAGAACATCTATATAAAGAGATGGAGGGAGAAGTGTTCTATTTTTGCACCACTCTTTTACAAAACTTACAGTTTTTTCTGTAAACATAATCAATGACACAAACACATTTTTTTTTGTCATGTGATATGACAGGGAAAATAGTATGCAAAAAGGAACACTGAATATTAATTAAGAGACAAAGCCTTAAATAGTTTTAAATTACTTATTTGGGATACTGTTAAAAATCAGAGAAAAAAGTGAAAATTGTTGGCAGGAAGGAGAAAGTGAAGTGAAAAGAGGAGAAATACCTGAGAGTTCCCTCTCTTCAGAAGTGTGCTGGCTTCTGCTGTTCCTGGTGACGCAGCCTTCCGATCTCAGAGGGCCTAGACTATAGGTCCGCTCAGAGTAGAGCAAATACTGGATCTCTGAGAGTCACCATTAATGATTCAGCTAAAGAAAGGATATAGATGCCGCATTACAAATAAAATGCTTAAATAGGAACCTCTAAGAAATACAGTGTCAAAATTTGTGGTTTCTTTTACTTTCTTGCATACTACAGAGAGTGTGTTACAGATGCACTTATTTCTGAACTTTCTCTTCATCTTATTGACAGAATCAACTCAGTTTCTGGCTTTTTATAGAATTTGATCTAGTCTTTTAGTATCTACCTATGTTGTATTTCCAAGACCACTGACAGCCTCAAAAATTCACCGAAATGACTCAGTGTACTTCGAAAAGCTGTTACTTCATAGTTATGGTATATGATAGTAGAATAATACTCAGTGAAATCAGCAAAGGGCCGAGACCTCTGTGATGACATCCAGCACGAAGTAGCCACAAGCTTCCAAGTGTCCCTTCTTCAGGCTCTGGAGCCAGAGCAGGCCTTCAACATCAATGCCACTCTTAGCATAGGAGAATTAAACTGGTGCACTGTGGCCCAGGGCCTCAAAAGCCCTACAAGGCAGGATATTCCAAGGTCTCACAGCTCAGCATTGAGGAACCAATCAAGGACCAGTTCTAAAAAAGCCATTTTTGTAAGGAATGTGCAGGATTTGAGAACCCAGGCCGGCTCAACTAAACTTTTATTCTACAATCCTTCTCCCTACACCATTGACTGGGTTCCTTTATTGTTTAATGATTTTATTTTTCTAAGCACTTATGTAACATGTCTTATTTAAAAAATCAACCTGAATATTTGGAGTTTGGCGTGTTAAAGAAAAACTAATTCATTCTGTCAAATAATTCTAGACATTCCTATATTTTGCTCCTCATTGATTACTTGCTTCCCCATCCTGATCTACATTTACTTTCATGTGGAGATAGTCCTGTGCTAATGTATAAAATCCAGAAGTTGGCTGATGGTTAGTTAAATCCAGTTTTTCCTCAGGCCAGTAATTTCCTAGCAGTGTCACATTCTGAGGAGGTTACATTCATATCAATATTATCATAAGATTTTTAAGATAGTTGATATTTGTACTTGAATCTCACCAGTAATGCTGGCATACAAGAAGGCAGTAGGCTCATGACAGGTTTGAATGTTGTTACTGGGCAAGTTATTAAGAATTGCAGAGTCATTTATTATGTCTTCCAAACAAAATTGGTTTTTGTTCATATACTATGTATTCTATAATCAAAATTGGACAGGATTCAGTTATTACTAGATTCTAAGCTAGTTGGGGACAAAAGTGGTCATGCTGTCTTAGTTTAAAGGTTTGTTCTGAGACTGCATTCTATTGAGAGTTTGTAATGTACCTCAAGTTTTCCCAAATTTCCTACATGTCCATCTCAAGTATGCAAAGATGTGCACTGGCTGGTTCCAGGCACCTTCTCAATCTGGAAAGGAATTCTTCTATTGGAGTTTGACGTGGCATACTTCAATGTGTCCTTTGAATCCTCTGATGAATTCAACAAAGTCATATATAAGATCTGTAAATAATATGTAATATCTACATATCTTATTTACATGCTGTCAAATTATCTACTTTTGAAATTTCTTACCTGTTTAACATGGCCAATTCACTTGTTAATATCCAAGAGTGAATATGTAAACAAATATTAGGACTTTTAAGGGATATTAGTTCTCCCATTATTCCATCTCTGATATCCAGTGCAATGAGCTTATTTATTACACATTTCAATTATAGTTTTAGATTAATTAATAATAACATGCCAGCTTCCCATATAGGCTGCTATAAATCCACATTGGTGCTGCCATCTGTGAACCTAATAATGTTTTGTTGGTCAGCTGACTGTTTGAATTGCCAACTGGGAATTTCCCACAGAACACCACTTTGGTGCAGTAAGTTCAGGGAGTTTCTTAGGTGGTCCAAAAATTGATATTAAAGGAAAAAAATGTAGCAGCTCATGCATAAAATGATTACCTCCTTGAATCCCTTCACACAGTAATTTGTCCTTGTGTAGTTTTTTTTCTTTTATTCTGGGGTTCTCCAAGGCATTTCATTCATTATTAGGGTATTCCTGATAATCTGAAACTTACAGGTTTTTCAGATTTCAAGATTGTTTTATGTTCATATATCTCTAATAACCAATAATTAATTATTTCTAAAATGTCATACCCTAACACAGAATTCTGATACAAAATCCTACTGTATATTCTTAGTTGTAACTCAAAAGCTTTTATCATAAACTTCTATCTATCTAGACACAAGTTGTGGACCTTTCCAAGTAAAATCTAAGCATCCAACAATTCAGATATAGTTGCTATTTTTTAGAATCAAATTGAAAAACTTTCATGTATTTTGTAGGTAGCACCAGGGATGAACTACACATTCTCCAGAATAAAGGGAAGTCAGTTTGGTCCTATTCGTTGTGCTTTTTCAGGTTTGTGATCAAGGTAAAAACAACGGCAATATGAGTCCCTTAATGTTGGGGCCACACATTACAGATTGACTTGCCCTTGCCTTGTGGGAATTGTGGAATGCAGGACTCTCGCTTGCTCGCAGGTAACGAGGCTCACAGAGCAGGGTGAGGTTTACTGAGGACGATGCAGGTTGTGTGGAGTTAAACTTGCCCCTTCCGCCACTGCTTCTGTGCTGTACCAGGGTAAGGCCATGTGCCTCCCCCTCGCATGGGCTAAATAAAATGGTGGTGAGCTGGAGGTACTGGGTCATGCTCTGGGGGCCGTGGATCATCCCAGAGCCCTGCATTCTGTCTTTTGCTCTTTCTTGTCCTGAGCTGTAACCTGGGCAGGAGCCTTGGAGCTCAGGATCTGGGTATAGTGTATATCAGGGCACTGGATATCTAAGTTGTCAGAAATCCCAGCAGTGCTTGTTCAAAAGTATATCATACACTTCACTTTAGTCTCAATAAACTTTATAGCAACATTGTTTTATTAAAAATTTTTTTAAATTCATAAAAAAATAATAAGACAATAACAATAGTTAATATACTGTGCATCACTACCTTCAGGGTAGTTACTCAAGGTATAAGATGTAGCCAGAAATATTTTCTTGTGTAAACTGGAAACAGATAATACAACAGGACTTTCTTTTCAACGAACTAAGAAACTAGTAGTCCTGATGAACTAAATCACCATATATATTAAAATATTTTTCAAAGAACAGAATAGAAAATTCAGGGCAATCTTTGAACTTCTCCTTACTTCCTATTCATCTAGTGATATTTAAGCTGGTGTGTCTGACTTATTTCATTTAACATCGTGTTGTCCACCTGCATCTGTTTGCCTACAAATAGCTCAAGTTTATCTTTCTTTATGGCAGAGTGCAACTCCATTGTGTATCAAGGACACGTTTTCCTTATGCATTCATCTCTTGTTGGACACGCCTGCTGTTTCCAAGACCTACCTTGAATAAATGGTGTTGCCGTAAGCATGGATATACATGTATCCCTGTATTTTGATGATTTTACCCCTTTTTGGGAAGATACCTAAAAGGGGAATAGTGGGTTCAAATGGGATTTGTATTTTTAGTTTTTTGCGGAGTTGCCACCATTGTACAAGCAGTACCATCAACAATGGCCTGATTCGGCTTGGAACATACACACTCACTTAGAGCTGTTTAATAGTTAGCTTCATATCCCACACCAGGGCACATGCACTTCTCTGTTCAGCATCCCAAATCAGGGACTCTTGTCCAAATTTAGACACTTTCACAATCTGCTTCATAAGCTGAGAATGTTAAAAGCATGATATAGGTAAAATACACGTTTGTTAAAAATACAGATCTCTCATTTAACATAGTTTTCAGATAATGATCAACAAACAAAAAATAGTAGTTCCCTGAACTACGAACTACACCATATTTTACAGGCATATAAGAACAAAAGATCTAAATAATTATATGCTTTCTTGTGTCTTTATATCCAATTATATAGAGAAATGCAAATTAGTATGGATATAGATTTAGATAAAGATGAGTACACTGATTAAAAACAGATATTAAATGTTAGAGATGCATATTAATGAAGGTACAGGAACTTGAAATTACCGAGATTTGCTCTGACTTAGACTGTGAGTGTCTCCCAAGGCCTGTGAGTTGAAGGGTTTGGTGCCCAGTGGCAGTGATGAAAGGTGAGAGAATCTTCAAAAGGTGAAGCCTCATGGGAAATTCAGGTTCACAGGAAACAGCCTCTGAAGAGGACTGAGAGGCCCAGCACTTCCCTCTTCCTCTGTCTTTTTGGCCCAACCATGAGGATAGAGATTTTGCTCAAGCACACACTCCTGCCTCATGAACAGAGACCTGAAAAGCTCAAGCCAGCAGAGAACTTTTCTCGCTCTGGGTGATCTCAGGTGAATGTTACAACAAGCAAACACTAACAAATGCAGGGTTCTAAAGCCTTGCTTTTTGTGAATTTAAAGCAGTTTCTGTACCCTCAATGAAAATTTATTTTTCTTGATTTGTTTATTTGCTTTATCCTGGAAGGGCCGGATATGTGTATAACTATTCTAAGAAACATTTATTTCTTTTGGGAGAAAAACATTGATTTAGGATGCTTACTACCTAAATGTTACAATTTTTCCCTGAAAAGAAAATATACATTAAACACTACAGTATTTGATTATACTAAGAAACAAGAATAGAAGACAAGCAAGCAAATTTAATTTCATATTATTATTTGCTGAAGTGAAGATTAATAGTTTGCCTTTTATACCTTTTTCTTTTACATCCTTAAATATTTGGTTGTAAATTTATCACTTATTAAAACTTCATTGAAATTTTATTGTTACCATATTGTGAGAAATCAGCCATAGCAATATCTTTCCAAAAGTAGGACTGAGAACATTAAGGAAAAGCAAGTGTTCCAGGAATTTCAGCTCACCTAAAGATTTTTGACAATATAGACCCAAACAGACTACAAAATATTAATGTCAAAAGGAAATAATTCAGCAACAGCTTGTAGCAAATAAGCAAATATATACAAATAAATTTTAATTTATTCAATGATCATTTGTATATCAAATACATGATATTATGATTAGGTTGGTGAGGTGCTTTAAAATTTATAAGTGCATGACTGCACCTACACACCTAAACTGGTAACACGCTAACATATACCTGTTAAACACATGATTATCATAAAACATTTCATTATATACTATCACTTTTGAATCATGGCATGGGGAAATTTGAATTTGTCTATAAGTATTATTTTATTACTCATGCATATTATGTAGGAATATCTCTTTCTGTTCACAATTTTAAAATATGACATCTTAAGTAATTATAAAAGCCACCAATTGTTTCTTGTGTCCCATAAATTTATTAGCATCTGGGTATATAAATGAAACTAAATTATATTTAATTAATATGCAAGTTAAGGAGGCATAAAAAAGGGTTACAAGTGTTGAGTTGCCATAGATTTAAAGAATAATTGATGAAAATTTTTGTCCTTATGTAACATTGTGAAATACAAAATTTCAGCATAAAAAGAATTAAAGTCTACATTAGTTTTCACTTTTTTTAATAATTCAATAACTGTCCTTTCAGAGTTTAATTTTTGTCATTTAGTTTACTTTGTGGGAAAGTGTGAGCACTGTTTCCTACAAACAAACCTAAGGTACTGAGTTTTAGTAAGCATTTCCATCTTGTCAATTCTGTCATAAATTGAGCTATAGCTATTTGTTAAGAAATCCAGAAAAGTCATTAGGAAGGAAATGATGTTAGATAGGCGGTGACTATGTCTCAGAACATCAGCATAAAGACAGAGTGAAGAAAAACTGCTCCCAAGCCTCATGAACAGAAATAGACTTTGGCTTAGGAAAGTGTGAGGACACCAAACTGTTTTCAAACCATAAAATAGTAGGCTTTGTGAAATTGTAGCTCTGAGGTTGAAAATAATTGTAGTGCAATAGTCTGTGGATAAACGCGTAGTATAGTTGTAGTGCTCCCAAACAGAATCCAAAACATTTACTCGAGCTATTGGTAGGAGCAGGAAAAGGAGAATATAGAGGGGAGGAAAAAGAGCAGAAGCTACTGACACCATGACACACAGCACAAAAAGTTTAGAGCGTATTGTTAGAACAGCCAGGTTTTCAGGCATGGAAAGGAAGCACTTTAATGGATTATAGGTTATAGCAATTTAGTGAGTGTAATTAAAAGTTACTTGAAATTTAATACTTGTGTGTTATATATAAATCATGACAATTGACCTCGATCTTGATGTGGTTCAGGAGATGGTTTGGTTACACAACTCATCTTTTTACAAAAGCTTTGAAAACCTCCTGGACGAGTGCATGGTTGCGAGGATGGATGGGAAGATCACACATATGACCCAGTGGTTTCCTAGCGGAGCAGGAGCATGATCCACATAAAGGAAACCAAATGTTACTTTGCGAATTGTGCCATTAGAGTCCTGAGAACAGAAATATTTGTCTCATCAGATTCACAAAATAGTATGTTTCCTTATAAGGAGTTTTATTGTTGTAGGATTTGCATTTGGTCTTCCATTTCATTTTACTTACTTTTTTGATATGCCATGAGTCACAGATTATTTTTCATTTGTGGGGGCTGGCGGTATAGCTCAGTGGCATAAGCACTTGCCTGGCAAGCACAAGGTCCTGAGTTTGATCCCTGGTACCGGAAAAAAAATAGTAATATTTTTCATTTGTTTTTAGCATATTTACATTTAATTTTTGTGGTATCGTATTAAAACGACTTAACCTTATACAGTACACTTGTTTAGTAAGAGTTAGCCACCCCTACATGTACTTGCCTATACTATTATATCAGTTACTAAAATAAACTTGTCAATTTCCACATTTTTTGAAATTTTGTTAGAGATTATACTAAGAATATAAATCAGTTGGGGGTGACTGCCTTCTTCAAAGCAATAGCAAATCTTGCAGCCCATTATGAGGATATATATATATATATATATATATATATATATATATATATATATGTATTTCCATTGTGTAAGTCAAATATAATTTCTCCCATCAGTATTTTGTGATGTGTAAGGAGATCTCCTGCCCATCGGTCATCAGGTTAACCCTTAAGAATTTCATAGTTTTGGTACTGCTATAAATTATCTTGTTTCTTAAACTTTGAAAGCATTTCACATGTTCACCATTTTTTATAATCTGTATTCTTTTTCAATTTAACCTGTTTTCTTTTTAAAGTATGTTTGTTTTTACTTTTAATCCACTTGACTGTGGTATGCTTTTGTGTAATTTCCTATGCTCACATTTCGTTGAGCTTTGTCAATTTATGACTGATAAAATTTGGAAAAGGATTTGACATATTTTTCTAACTCTTCCCCACTTTTGTTAACAGTCCAGTGTTTCATTAAAAGTTCAGACCACTTAATCATTCCCTTTATTTCAATAATGCTTTTCATTTTGGATGTCTTCTATTACGAGATATTCAAGTTCATTAATGTTTTCTTCTGTAATATCTAGTGCATGGCTAATCTTATCTACAATATACTTTGTCCAAAATATAATTTTATCTGTTTTTATTTGTGACTTTTTAATACCTTGCACTTCTATAAATATTTATTATATGAAATGCATTATAATAACCACTTTTCTTTCACTAGTGCATGTTTGCAGTACATAATGATTATATTCACTGTAGGGAATTTGTATGTGTATATAACACATTTCAATTATTTTTCCCCTTTTTTCTGCCCTTTTGGATCTCCAGCATTAGATTTATTTATTTATCTTATACGAATTTACACAGTTAATCATTACATATATGACTGAAAACTAGACTAATAGGCCAGAGAATATATAATCATTTTAATATCTTTGTGAATTCTACCTTTTTGTTGGTTCTGATTTTTTTTATAATCACTGATTTTTTTGCTTTACCTTTAACTTTTAACTAATTCATAAAAATGCACATATTTCTATGTCACCACATGATATGTTGATATGTGTATTTACTGTGTAGTGTTTAAATCAGTATAAAACTTTCTCTCACACAGTTTCTTCATGGTGAAAACATTCAAAGAGATTGATGGCCTTCTTTTAAGTGCCTTGTACTTTTTGTTGGAGGCTGTGGATCTGTTGTTGTTTGGCAGGCAGATGCTGTATATTTTATTTTTTGAATGAGAGATATTTGTTTTAGTGTAAATGTATTTTTAAAAATTTTTTCCAAATATTTGGATGTTTCCCAGTAATACACAGTAAACAGTGGTAGCTGTCAGGTTGGCCTAATTTGTTTCCCATCTTACAGGTAACATTGTTCCTTCTGGCCTAATTTTACCGCATTGAAAATTAATTTCATATTTGCTATTTTATATTATCTCACTTGCATTAGTTGAAGAAGTGAATTGGATCTCTATTGCCCCATATCGGTAGGAATTCAAAGTTCTCTGGAGGTTGTTCTCACTCGTTATTTTCAGTGCTTCTGTGACAAATCACTACCAATCTGGTGGCTTGAACAATAGCAACATCATCACCTTACATTTCTATAAGGTAAAGTACAGTATGTGCTTCACTAGACTAAGTCAGCTAGGAAAATTTTAAGACATTTGTCTTAAGACTCTACAGGAAAGAATACTTTTTCTTATCTTTTCCATTTTCTAGAGGTAACCTAAATCCAGTGGCTCATAGCCTTTCTCCACACTAAAGTCATGTGCAGGACCTAAATCATCATATAGCACCACTCGGACATTGCTGCTTCCCGCTTCACATCTGTTTCTCAGATGCTGACTCTTCTGCTGCCTCTCTCTCCCACATTTTTTTCTTTGGATGTAGAGGTTCAGCTTTCTTAGAACCAGTAGTTGAAGAGACTACCATTTCCCCATTGTAGTATTCTGGTACCCTTACTATAAATGACTTGACTGTATTTACATGGCTTTATTTGTAGTCTCTCTATTTTGTTTCATTGGTCTGTGTGCCTGTTCTTAATACAAGGGCCATACTTTTCTAATTATAGCAAATCTGAAATTAAGAAACTTGCTATCACCTAACTCGTTCTTTCTTCGATTGTTTAATTTCGTTTGAGTTCTATCTGAATTTTGAGACTTTCTTCTGTTTTTGTAAAAATAAATATTCCATTTGAGACTGGGATAGTAATTGCATTTAATCTGTAAAGCACTTTGGGATATGTGGATTTCAGACTTCCATCTGTGGACATGAGATTTCATTCACTTTATTTCTTTCCTCAATATCTTATGATATTCTGTTTGTGTTTTTTACCTGCTTGCTTAAGTATTCATTTGTAAGTAGAATTCTTTTGTGACATTGCATTTTGTATAGTTTAGTATTAGTGTACAGAAACTTAAGTGATTTTTTATATGTCGATTTTGTATGCTACAGTTGTACTAAACTTGCTTATAATTTCTCATTTCTGCATGTTTACAACCTTGTACATTTTAATAGTTTATACATATAATTTCAAGGTAAACAGATATAATTTTGATTTTTCCTTTTCAGTGCTTTTTATATTTTTTTTCTTGCCAAATCTTCTGACATGATTCCCAGTGCACTGGTGAACAAGAAATAGAAGGAGTAGAAATACTATACGCTATATTCTTAAACATTTGTAACTTTTTATAGTAGATTCTCATGTTAACAGTGGACTTTGTATGCATGGGCTTTACTGTTTGAGATAAAATTTCCTATGCCTATTTTGTTGAGAATTATTCTCATGGAATGTCAAATGCTTTTTCTGCATTTAAAAACCTGACCATGTGGTTTTATCTCTTATTCTGTTTACTACAAGGCACCATATTTATTTGTGTATGTTGAAACTTCTTTGTATCCTAGTAGAAACTGTGCAGGTAATTCTGGCCTTATACAATGTTTGGAAGTCTTTACTTTTCATTTGCTTTTTAGACTAGTTTGAGAGGAGTTGTGTCTAATTTTTTTTCTTTTGAAAGATTTCCTGCCATTTGGTCTTGAGATTTTCTCATTTGGCTTTTCCCTATTCTGTACTCTTTGGTAAAGATGAGAAAATATCCCTGTTGTATGAGTATGACTGGAACTTCTGTACATTCAGTCTGGCAGATAAAATTGCCAGACATTGCTGTACATTCCTTTTCCAGTAGTTATTCTTTCTTTGATTTCTGGAGTGTTACCGTGCACGTGAGGAGCTTATTTCTCAGAAAAGAAACACGTGTAGCTGTCTGTATATGTCTAGAACTACGTTCCCTGGAAGCTCCTTTTCTGTGGTCCTCCAGTCCATACATCCTTCTTTCTCAGCTTCCCTTATTGCCAGTCTGTGTTCTCAGTCAAGCTGGGTTGTTGTAATCGCAGTGCCTTCACAGCTGTGCCTACATCCAGGCCTGGGTCTGGGAAGAGCCTGAAGTGTGACTAAAGAATATGTCTTGTTTGTTTTTGTTCTGTTGCCTTGCTTATGTACAGCATTATGCTACCAAATCTGTTTCTTTCTTTCTTTCTTTCTTTCTTTCTTTCTTTCTTTCTTTCTTTCTTTCTTTCTTTCTTTCTATCTGTCTATCTATCTACCTATCTTTCTATCATGTATTCATTTTTCAACCCTTGTTTCAGGTAAGGGCAAGCTCCATAGCAGTTGTGCTATTATGGACAAAAGTAGAATTACTTTCTCATTAATTTTTCTTAATGATGCATTATTTGGCCAGTCTTGTGACATTGCCTGTGTGTACTAATCAGTAACATTGCTCACCAGCTTTTTGCTTTTGTCATAATAATTTCACTTAGATGCGCTGCTTCAATGAAGTGTTTACATGTATTTGAAAATGTTATTATTTTCTTATCCCAGATATGAAGGTAAATTTCCATATGTTCTGTATGTCATCTGGTTGTATATTAGTTATTTGTTCCTTAATATTTGATAAATGGAAGCATAATTATCTAATTACTCGTGAGTGACATAAAAGTGTTTGGATTTAGAGTGCTTTGTTTTTAACTATATATTACAGAAGAATCTTAACTTGTGAGTCTGAGATTATGTAAATGTACAGTTCAATAGGCAAGGTTTCAAAGTAAGCATGATGGCTTCGCAACAGATAGTGTACTCTATTCATTTATTTAATCATGATTCCAAAGAGCTGTTTAAATAGTGCTCTTACAGTACCTCCAAAGCTTCAGGTGAGACTAAACTGCTAGTACTCTGCAAGTAAGATCGACCTCACTTCTTAAGGAACAGAAATATTTAATTGTCCTACAGCAAAGAAGCAGATATCTTGGAAAAATTTCCTATTTTTTAGTTTCTCTCAAGAGATCCTTCAGATGCACACAGATAACACACAGTAAAATTTCCACTAAAATATTTATTGCTATGAATGTCAAACATAAAATGCATTAGGAAAATAAACACCTGTGTCAGAAGTAACAAAAACTGGTTCTCTAATGGAACAGCAGCATTGAAAGAGTTGTAAAGCAAAACTGTCCCAAGCATATTCCCTGGATTGTGAGTAGGAATTACCCCAAATCTCTAAGGTCATCTGTGGAATGACAGAGAATACTCTGGAAGGAGTCTTGGTCCTCAAAGACCCTAGAGCTTTAACCACCAATATGGCTGCTTGTATCTGGATTCTTTTATGTGAGCAGTGGAATTTTACATTGATTCTCACTTTCATTTTTGACAATTGTATTGTTTGTAACAGACTTTTAAAAGTTTAGAAATAATTATTATTCAGAGAAATATTACAATTGCAATACCATAATCACAATAACTAAAAATAGATAATTTCTGTGGAACACTATTGCTGTGAATATGACAAACTAATTCTTCAAAACACAAGGTGGGAGTTTATTCTTTACTTAGTTTTCATCACCTACTTTTAAAACTCAAAATATGTTTAATGCTCTATTCGTTTTCCATGTAAATATCTCAGGACACTAACAAAATTTCCAGCTCAGTACAAAATTTTCTGTTGTACACATGTGCCTAAGAACACTGGATGGGCAGGAAACATACTGAGAGATGGGTGGAAGAGATGACATAACGGGCAGCAAAAGCTTAATTTGGTCACAGTTCAAGTCTAACTCTTCCCTTCTATTTGAGAGTACTCAGAATTTGATCCCCAGATAGGAACTATATACTCTCATTGGAAAAAAAATAAAATCTAGTCAGTTTATCTCTGCAAATAATTCACCTTTGAATCACTTTGCAAAAATCTTTAAATTTCTACATTTTATATTCATATGGAACTTTCTTAAATTGAAATTCTTAAAACAAACTGGCCCTGATATTTGAGTATGCAGTGTACTCAATCTGTTTGCTAGATGCTTTTTAAAGTTTCTGAATAGCTGAACCATTTATATTATTTCCATGAATACCTAAAAAGTTACATTAGAAATGCATAGATATCTAGTGTCAAACTCGAGGCAAGAAAAAGAGAAAGCCCTAAATTAGCTGAACTGTGAAAAGAATACAGAAGGATTCTTTTGACATTTTCTTATACTTGTAAAAGCTAACCTTAAGTGATAATGGCATTGGGTTTATTTAGTCTAAGCATTTACTTTCTTTTTTCAGAAAATTGAAATCAGGCATCAAGTTTGAAGCTTTAATTATTCACATATATAACTGGAGGGATTAATTTCTTATCTGTCTGCATGTGCCGCTACACCTACATTGAAAACACTTAATTTTGTGATATAGTGATATATATAAACCATATGGAATATATGCTAACCCTAGGTAATTACTAAAACTGAACTTAAAGTCTCCTAAGACTTGAAATATGTGAAATGAATGGAAGTTGAGCCTACTGTATTAGAAAAAGACAGACGGTGTAGTAAACATAGTTCTCTTAAACTCTATACAGGCAGCTGCTAATCACAGTGCTGATAGAGCGTTAATTTACAGTAAAATTTCTGTTGTGTAAACTCTAAAATTAATCATGGAAGATTTAAAAAGCAGACTTTTAATTGAAAGCAAAGAAGCTGTTAAAAACAAGATGCATGAATACTAAAGTCACAAGTCATGCAGATATTTTATTTGGTAATTGTGATGTACTTTGAGTTTTGAATGGCTGATAAGAAATGAGTCAGTGTTGGCCATGTCAATTTTAGGTCAGCTTCAAGTAAAATATCTGACCGGAGAATTTAAAAGAACATTACATTACTAAATGCCTACGGAAGTTATAAGCACCATTATAAGACTTGTTAGTGATGACTAGCTATTATCACAAAGAATCTTGATATTCATTTCAAATTGAAAACCAATGACATTATAGTATTTCAAAGGTTAAGGTATATTTTTTTTAACCAGAACTGTTTTTTCATTCTACAAAATTTAGTTAAATCTAGTTACAGTTGCCTAATTTTTCCAATTTTCTGTATTATTTTTGAATGAATAGCAAGCTTTCAACTGTTTAATCATTATGTCTAGTCCTATAGGCAAAGAATTGATACCCTATTTAAAGGTGGATTCTCAGGTCTAAAAATAATGTACACAGTCTTATAAAGCCAGTAAATATAGAAAGTCTGTTGTCACTATTTTCTATTATTATTAAAGTCTGTTATTATTTTCATGCTGATTCAATAATCTTCTACAGTTATATGAAACTTTTTGATTCATAAATAAAATCATGCGATGAGCTCAGTTGTCAGATTGTATATTTCTGTGTATCCAGACTTATTATTTACTAATTGAGAAATGACGGAGATAATAAGGAACATAATAAACAGACATATGAGCTTAATCCCTCTAAAGTAAAGGAGAACAAAATATTCTAATCAATTAATTGAAATGGCACTGTCTATACAAGGAAATATAGATGTATAAATTTGAAAATGAATATATTGAATATAGTACATTCCTTACATGAAAGCATGATTTACATGACTACAGATAGCAGGAATAGTATATGGTAATAAATGAGTGGACATGAATGCTTAAAAAATTCCTCACATCAGCATGAATTCAGTGGGCCTCGACTTAGAGCATTGGAGTCAAAGAAGGTTTCTGCATCATTGCGAATTGTTATGCAATTAAATGTGCTTAGCTGTGAATGTGCATTGAGGAAACTACCCCTACATTGCACCAGAATTTTCATCTGTAAATATTAAGAATGGTTCTGGTATTAGGATCAAGGGCATTTATGACCCTTGCCTGTTTAGTGTTTTATTTTACGTAGCATTTGGTTTTTAGGGTATCTTCAGTTTTAGAGTCAAACTGACTGAGAAGTGCATGTTCTCCATACATCTGATCTGTCCCGCAGTCACATGGCCACCTCCATTACCACCGCACTGCACAGTATATGTACACTAAATTGATCAGTTTTCCCATTCCTCATACAAAATATCCATCACTGACAATTTAGATGAGTTTTAATTTGTCTTAGGATTTCATAGGGTTAAGTCCATTAACATTTGGATCATTCATCATGAGAGCTTTCTAAATAGCCTGAGGGAATGAACGAATGAGTGAGTGATGGACTCTTGGGTCCTACCCTGCATGGTGCATCTTCTTCTCCTTACCACCTTCCCAGGGCAGGAGCATCATTGGAAAAGGGTGTGCTAGACCAAAGCTGCTCATGTTTTGGCAGCCTGGAAGCAGAGCAAAGTGAAGCACCAGAGTAATTCCTTTGAAAGGCTTTTATGGCAGTCTTTGAAAAATTGAAATATATTTCCTAATACATCCAGAAATACTACATTTTGAGGATAGTTTGAAAAATGTGGTTGCATTTCTTGCTGAATGTCTGGAATTTTATTTTCCACGTTTATTAGAATATTTTATAATAATTTATGTTTTCTAATTTTGCTTTTCATTTCAAGCTTATTTATTCTATTTTCTAAATTTCTTTTAATCTCTATAAGAACTATTTTATGTCTCCTTTGTTAATTCCATTCAATTTCTCTCAGTTCATTTTATTTTTATCAATCTTTCCAGACAATTGACTATTTAATATGTGTGTATAAAGAAATACATTTTTGTGTAGTATGAATTTTTTATTGTATCTGATTTATTTCATTACTTTCTTATAAGACATTTTTATGTCCTTTCATTTTCTTTGGATTTATTCTGCTACACTTACCTCAGTTGAAAAAAATGTATGCAGACCAAATCAAGGCTTAATATTTTGTCTTTAATAAAATAACTATTAAAACTGAAACCTTCTTTTAAATGCTGCTGCCAATGGATCAATAATTATGAAATTCATATGGAGGTATATATCAATCAATAGTCATTCTAATGTTATTAATTCTAAGCAATCTTTAAATTTCAAATTTAATATGATTCATTAATGGTTCATGAGTTCTTTAAACATATTTTTAATTTCAAAGTATCTGTCAAATTATAAACATCTTCTTTTCAATTTCTTACACCAATTAGTCATTTTCTAAAACTATGGTGTCTGTGCTATAGAACTGATACTTGTGGAAATTGCTTAATGACATATTAAGTGATCATTGAAATGTAATTCACATATGAACATGTTAATCATTTAAATGGTAGTGTTCAGCACTGCATACAATCTTTACGCAAACCTGTAAGCAGCACAGTCTATTCCAAACCATGCTCACAACTCCCACAGAAACAGCACACCCACTGGTGGTGACTCTTATTTTTCTCACTCCTCCACTGCTTCAATCACTGCAGCCAGTAATCTACTTTCTATTTCTTGGCAACTTCCTGCTAAAACACCATATATAGATCAGTGCGGTAGAAGGTCTTTGGGTATGGACTCTTTCACTTAATGTAGTATTCTCCAGGTTCATCAATATTGTAATGTCAATCACTAGTTTATAATTTCATATGTCTGAATAGTATTCCATTGAATAGATTATTATTTTGTTAATAGCTTTTTGGTGGTTTTTACTTCTTGGCTATTATAAATTATGTTGCTATATTGCAGAAGTTGTATTTTGTATATATTGTAGAAGTGGTGTTTTGTATAATTTTTCAGAATATGTTTAGTAGTATTACTCTTCTATGTGTAGCAAGCAGTGTATTTAACTTTTTGTTACATTTTTAGTGGTTCCTTAATTTTGAAAATATTTTAACAGATACATTTCATGAAAACATACATTAGTGAGATATCATGTATTGTGTCAGTAGTGTATAATTGTATATTTCAATCAGGTGAAAGGGCATCTGGCTTCTCATACACTTCGCATAGTGTTCACTATTAACTTGTAATAGTGAACACCCCTCTTTTGTAGCATGTCATTGCACATAACCTTACTTGCTAGTTATTCCACAGTGCAGTGGAGCACTGCAACTTACTTCTCCCTAACTGGGCCTTTCTGCTCATTCATTAACCTTTCTCTGCTGCATAGCCAATCTCCCCACCTCTGCTAACCAACTTTCTACTGGGAACTTCTACAAGATCAAGTCTATTAGACTCTGTAGTTGAGTTTAAAAGTGCAGTGTTCAGCCTGATGCATCCGATTTAATGTGACGTAATACTGAGGCTGATGCTTCGATGTCTACCCAAAGCTAAATATACTCAAGGTGGGGCTTTTGCAGGGTCATTGGGTTATAGGAGTGGGAAGCCGACTTGCTGATGGGAGGTGGGATGTGGGTGGAAGCGGCAGGTCACCGAAGGAGTGACCCGGAAGGGTATATCCCTTCTGGGCTCCGCTGCTGCCTCCGGGTTTCTTGGCTGCTGTGATGTCAGCACCTGTTGCTCTGTGATGCCCCTCCGCCATGCCATTCTGCCTTGGAACCATGAGACAAAATGCAGCTTCCCTCCCTTACGTGTGGGGGGTTTGATACTGTGTCCCAGCGAGGAGGAAAATGAAGGAGACATGTAATGCCCCCCACTTCCACCCCTGTTGCCACAAGTGGTGGATTCTGTCCTTTCTAGGTGAAAACATTCCTCCGTGCACATACACAACTCCTTCTGTGTGTGTTCGTTTGTCACTGAGTAGCTTAACTGATTTGTCCTGGCTGTAGTGCACTGTGCCGCAGTGAACAGGGCGATGCTGATAAATGTTTGGGGCACACGTTTAATTTCAATGGAATCTACTCCCAGATGTGGGATGGCTGGGTCATGAAATCATTCTAATTTTAGGGTTTGATGTATTTTTAACAAACTATCATGCTTTTCATAATGGTTGCATGCACTTTTATTCTCATGAGAGTTTATTAAAGATTTCTTTCTTCCAGCTCCTGCCAGCTGCCACTTAGCACCATTTGGATAATGGTCGTTCTGACAGGACTGAAATGACACATGACTGTGACTTTGAGTTACATCCCCACAATTGCTAGAGAAGTTGACCATTTGTCATATACCTTTCCATATTTTTGTCTTATTTTGAGAAATGTATATGAAGATCATTCACCCATGTTTTAAGTGGAGGAATGGCCTTCGGTTGCTGGGTTGTTTGGCTTTCTTATATATATGCTACAGCACTTCAGATCATGTGGTGTACAAAAGTTTCTGCCGTTCTGTAGATCGTTTCTTCACATCAGTAGTTTTCCTTTGCCATGCCTCTTAGTTTGACACGGTCCTCTTACTTTTCATTAGTTTTCTTTGCTTTTTGCTCTTATTTTAAAAATCTTTGCTATACAAACACTTCAAATGTTTCTTCTCTTTTTTATGAATAGCTTCATAGTTTCAAATCTTACATTAACTTTTTAATCCATCGTTAGTTGGTTTTATACAAGGGCTACATAAACCAGAAGGGATGTCTCAGGTTCTGGCATGCACTGCAGAGTTTGTTGAGGTTGTAGGTGTTTGGCTTTATTTCTGGGGTCTCTGTTCTGTCCCATCAGCTTGTGTCGGTCCTTGTCCCATGTGCACTTGATTGCTAGAGCTCAGTAGTGTTTTCTATTGAAGATATTTTAAAAATTTTCATGTGGTTGCTTTGAGTATCATTTGTTTCACTCTTCCCTTGTTTCTTTTTATGATTTGGCAATTTTCTGCATAAATAATATTTTTGTCTCTTTTTCTAGTGATTTTTTATAATTTAATGTGTTTTTATGGTGAAAGTTTACTTTTATTGGTGTGGTGTGTGTGTGTGTGTGTGTGTGTGTGTGTGTGTGTGGTCTAGATATAGGATCCTTTAAGCATCTTTGGTAAGAGCAGTACAATGTTGATGACTTCCCTCCAATTTTTACTGTCTTGGAAAGTTTGTATTTTTCTTTAGTATTTCAGAGTTAGCTTTATTGGGCTGTTCTATGTATGCTCAAAACCTGCAGCTCTTCTAATGGGGACTCCTTCAGTGCTCCTGGGCGCATTTGTCTTTGTGCCTTCAGAGCTCTGTCCTTGACTTTAACTGTCTGAGGCCAAAGCTGCATAAAGGTTACTTGTTGGCTACATCTGCTTGAGTGCCTTGGAGCCTCTAGTTTTTGAATACCCACATCTTCCTCAAGGTTTGGTATTTTTCAGCAGTTAAACCACTGAATAAGTAATGTAGCCCTTTGAATTCCTTTTCTTAATTATTCAAACATTTGATCATTTAATAGTATTCTATATACAGCAGGAGTTTCCTTGATTCTTTTCTGTTTTTTTTGTCTGACTCCCCTATTTAAAAATGTCTCTTCAGTTTAAGAAATCCTTGTTTTTAACCTAGTCCATATTTGAAGTTCAACTCTGCTTTTATTTGACTCGTTGAGCTCTTTGTCTCCAGTGCTGCCATTTGCATCTGTCCTTATGACCTCTTAAACAGATGTCTCAAGTGATCAGCTGACACTGGTTCTCAGCGGAAATGATAGTGTCGTCTCTAGTTACTTTAGATCTACATGGTGCTTTTGGAGAGAGAGCATTTGGCAGCTGGGCTAGTGAGTGCATTCAGCTCCACAATACCTGTGGAGATAAGAAAAATCTAGGAGCGTTGGCAGGTGTGCTGAACACTAAAAGGACTAAACTGGGGAAGGACACTACATACTCATTGAAGTGGGAGTGAGCCTGATAGCTCAGAGATCACATGGACTGGACCACTCAGGTAAGATACACAGGTGAAAAGTAACTGCAGAAGTGGGTGCCTGTCAGTCTCTGTGGGCCACATGGACATGGAGCCACTGCACAGGCCCTGAGGCATACATTGTACATGGAAGCAGTGGCGGCACATGTTTGTGTTTGGTCTCAAAATGGGGCCCTGCAGGAGTACCCAGAGTGTGGCTACAGTCTGAACTGGCTTCCTCTTTGGAGCAGTGTAGTAGTTCATATTTCATAACACTTGTAATGCGTCAAAACCTATGAGGGCTGCAGGATTTACTAGAAGCAAAAGTTTTACCTTGTACAAAAATCATCTCAAAAAGGATCCAAGTTCTCAATGTAAGACCAGAAACTGAATGTACTGGAAGAAAACAAAGGGAACTACTTCATGGTATTGGGATACACAATGGTTTCTAGACTGGACTCCAGTAGACCAGAAATCAAAAGTGAGAGTTGACATACGGGATTATATCAAATTAAAGAATTTGTGAACAACAAAGGAAATAATTCACAGAGTGAAGAGAAAATGTACCTAATGGGAAAAATCTCAGCCAGCTGTCCACCTGGCAAATGATTAATATCCAGAATAAAGAAAGAAATTAGGGCTGGAGATATAGCTCAGCGGCATAGCATCTACTTGGCACATGTGAGGTCAATTCCTGATACCACAAAGAAAAAAAAAACAACAACTAAACAACAAAAATTTACTTAATGAAGGGATAAATGACCTGAACAGAAAGAGGAAGTAGAAATATATGAAAAATACCTCAGTATCTTTAGCCATCAGGATACAAACTGAAACTTCACTGGGATGCTACAACTTATTAGGTGTTTGTTACATAAAACAAACTAACAATTGTTGGCTTAGGTTGTGGCTAGAAAGTAAACCTACATATCTACTTACACAAGGTAGATGTGTGTGTAAATTAGTGCAACCGCTGGAGAACACTATGGGACTTCTTAAAAAAACAAACAAAATTACAATACTGTCTTGCTATCACTCCTTGGTATATTCCTCAAAGAATTAAAGTCAGAATATTCTAGGGATACTTGCATACCCTGGTGTATGGCATCATTAATTTTCATAATGGCCAAACTAGAGAATCAACTTAGGTGCTTATTAACAGAGAGATGGACAAAGAAAAGACTATATACTGTGGGGTATTATTCAGCCATAAAGAATGAAATTCTGTGATTTGCTGGAAAAATGGATGGATTTGCAGACAGTGTGTTAATTGAAATAAACCAGCTAGAGTAAGACAAATACCATGTATTTTATCTTCTGTGTGTAAAGTACAAAAAAAAAACAAACAAAAAAACAGCTAAAATTATTAGTAATTTGAATTGAAGTTGAAGAAGAAGAGGAGGGTTAGGGACAGAATAGAAAGGGAGGACAGGTCAAAAGCCCAGCATATTTATGGAAGTGCCAGCATGAATCTCAATTGTGTGCAAAATTAATGTGTGCTTTTACACTAATAATTAAAATATAACTCCTAGATCTTCTCTAAGCTAGACAGCTTTCAAATAATGAGATGCATAAATGACATGATTCATCCATAAACTTTACAGTTCAGAGGTCCAAAATTTACAATAGGCTACACACATTAAAGAGCTTATCTGTCCATTAAGTTGAATATGTCACAAAAACTCTCTTAAATTTATAGGAATTACCCATATCTTAGAAACGCACTCACCATTTGGGTACTTAAGAAAATCTGTGGATCCTCTCTGAGCCTTGGAGTTTCTCCTTCACACTTAAAGTGTACTTGTAATTAGACTGCAAATCAGAGCAATTCAATCAAATGGCACATGTCACTAAATACTACTTTATCATACCTTATTACATATATTCATGGATTTCCTTAAGGCTAAGTAAACCATTTAGTCTGACACACATAAGCTGTTTTATTGATGCTATTTAGTGATTAGCACTGACATTTTCAGTGAGTAGTTTAGTTATAATGATTTATTTGAACAGGAATCACAATTTTTAGATTTGTTTCATTGTAGAACATTTTTCAAAATTGTGGTCCTACCACCTACACATATACAGTATTTGTTAAGCATTTCTCCTAAGTAATGATAACTTCCTGTTGTTCAGACAATAACAGAAGATACTGAATGTCATTTTTCAAAAGACCTGGTGATGTTCCTTGAAAATTTTTCTCCAAATCTAACAATATGGTTAAAATAAGAAAACAGTTATATTACATTCTGTATTAGTGTGCTGATCTTTCCAAAGACTTCTTTCTGTGTAATGTAATCTTTAAATACCGTCATGTTATTATTGATATTTAAGAAAATAAAATGACGGTGTGTGCTCCAAGGCTCTCAGCACTCACATGACGGAATGATTTGTATTTTGTAGAGACAAGGAAACATAAAAAGCATTATTATGATTAATCATCTATAAATGATTATTAGATGTGTGGAAAAATTTGATCTGGTACTAAATTATTTAAAGTTTATGTACCTAGATACATATGAGAGGTTACTTAACATAAAAGTTTGATTAATAAGTGAATATGTAAATGGAAATAAAATCTCGAGCAATAATGTATGGGAAAAATAAAATGTGCTCATTAATAGAGGGGTCTAAACCCTTCAAATGCTACATTTTGGGGGATTGAGAGGTAGTCTTTTCTAAACTGCTTGTTTTTATTACATTCTTGAGATATACTATTTCTTTTATCAAATGCAGTGCTATAAGAGAGGGCAAAATAAGATAACATCTGCCTTGAATCATAAAGTTCAAAGAGAAGAGAGTTTTTTTCATAAAATGACATGTTAACACAGCACCAGAGAGTAAGATGTGCTGGGTCAAGTCAGTCAGTTTTTAATTGGTAGTTAATTGTTGTACATAAAAAAGCAAAAACTAACTTTATTTACCTACTAGTTTCCACGCTGGATTCATAGTTCTGATAGTCACCTGCTATATTCCTCTTCATTATTTCTGTTGAAAAATAAGGAGGAAAAGCCCATTAAAACATCTTCTAAACCGTCTCGTAGATTTCAGCATAAATCTAAATTTTTATTTCTACCACAAATATTACATAAATTATTCACATAAAGGCATAAACTTTTAGTTTATTACAGTGAAAAGTAATAAATTTGCTTTGTTATACAAGCTTGCATGCTGACCATAGCATTATTATGGAGAAAGATGACTATATACAATGTATATGTATATTTTTTAAAATTCAACTTATTTTCCTCACTAAATCTTGTATATATACCCTAGTAGTATTACAAAACTGTTAGATTAATAAGTGAATAAATATGAACAAATGTAGAAACTAATGTCTAGGACTTAAAGAAAATTTTCCACTGTATGTCTTAATTTCTTCCTTTAAGAAAGGAGTTTCTCCATGGTCCAGTTTCTCCAAGGTCACTTCTACCAACAAAATATGTAAGATACATATTCCTTTGTAGTTGTAGAAGGGGTAGAAAATGTCTCTAAATATTGCTGCATACAAAGAATTGTTCTATTTACACTAGATGGATGCTTTTATAATATCATTACACTTTTTATTATCATTACACTTTTTCAGTATTAAAAAAAGCTTGTTAAGGCTTGTATCTATAATACCTATATTTATTATGGAGAAATACAGTTCCCTCAAATTTAAAAGTTACATAGTTACAGTTGTGCCTGAAAATGACCTTTCTTATTGGTGAATCACCAGGGAATATGTACTGTACATGTCCTTGTGCTTTTTTATTGTCAATTGTCAAAAGCATATTGTGCCAGACAGCTGTACTTCAGGGATGCACTACATGAATTTTCCTTTAGTAATGGCACAGCATTTTCTGGGCCTACAAAAATCACAAAATTAATGCAGTAGGCCAAATTTTACATGACTCCAAATTTTTATGTTGAATCATATCCCTCAGAGAGGTGGCTTTAGGAGAAAAGCCTTGAAGAAGTGATGAACAGGGATTAATACGTTTTTATAAGAGCAATCAGAGAGACTGTTTGCTCTCTTCTGCTATGTGAAGCTACAGCGAGAAGACAGAAACTGGGCATTCTCCAGGTACCGAATGGGCCAGCTCATTGATCTGGGCCCAGCAGCTTACAAATCTGTGATAAATAAATTACCGTTGCTTTTGCTACATCCAGTTTGTATTATTTCTTATAGCAGCTTGGATTGAGAAAAAATGAGACTCTGTGTGTGTGTGTGTGTGTGTGTGTGTGTGTGTGTGTGTGTGTGTATGCACGCGTGCGCATGCATACATGAGCACTTTTATCTCCCTAAGGCACAGGTAAAAATTATTTGCCTTCTCCACAACAGGAAAAATTCAAAGGCTAATAAGTGCCTTGCCCCAAATTCCATTTTCTTTCTCCTCTGTTCCCTCTGCTCTCAACCTGCAGTAATCTGCTTTTTGCTCCCCAAGTATTCTCAGCCAGCTGAGATCAGCCTCCTCTCTGAGTGCATTTTAAATGAGTCACCTTACAAGAAAGAGTCCCTGACTTCTCCAGGTGTGCATAATCCGTTGCTGTTTCACTCTGGAGTACCTGTTTTTCAATGTATGCTCATTTCAACTTCCTTTATTTTTTTACAGTTTATTTTCACATCTGCTCCCTCCCACCAGTAGGACAGTAGGAAAATTAAACTTCATGGTATGGTTACATTTATGTGTTTGTTATCCCTGCAAAATGAGTACTCAATAGTGGATTACTGTTGAATGTCTTGATCGCCAAAAATTAAATCAGGGAAAGGTGATAGGAGAGGAAGGTATATGAAGAGAAATTTTCTGATTGTGAGTCATCTTAAAAAGATAATCTCTAAATTTGCATGTATGGTCTGAACTTTATTTGAGAAAATTAACATGTGCATTTTAAGGTGGTAATAATCTTATTCAAATCTTGTCTTGCTACAAAAGCAGACATTTATTCTCATTGTAGATGCATTTTAAGGAAGTTTTGTTATTCTAGGACTTATACACCCTTGTATCTTGCATATGAGCCAGTAAAGTTGTTACACAACAGCAAAAATTATAGAAATATAAAATGTATACTGAGAATAAATTGAAATGTTGAAAGCCGGTTACAGTCACAGCACTTGTCCCCTTAACCTGTGCCTTAAAAATTTCCACGCACTTAGGGTATGGTAATAAGAACGGGAAGAAGCAGGATTCTGGTCAGTGTCAACTTACCTGATGCAGTTAAGATAAATCAAATGTTGTCTCTTTACGTGGTGAAGTCCAAAGGGAGAACTAACCCTGATTTAACAGAAAATGAGCTTAACAGAGTTACTGAGCTGCAATGCTCTAGTATTAAGGGAGTCAGAATTTGGAACAAGGCCTCAAGACTCTTGATCAAATACATATTTATCCTAAATTTCTACACAGATGTTGAAATCTATAGGGAAAAGTGTTGTAAGTAAATATTAAAATCTCTGCTCTCTAAACTATGAACACTGTCAAAGCATGCTTACAGGACTGAACAACAAAGAGAAGTGAAGAGCCTGCCTTCTGCAAACCTCCCAGCCCCTGACAGCACGCAAGATCAAAGACTCAGTGGTGAGTTTCCCAGCACAACAGCAGGCACCAGAGGAAATGCTGATCTAGGGGAAAACTTCGCTTTGTTATCAAGAAATGGAGAAGAAGCCAATTAGTCCACTGTGATTTCAGTCAGGGAAGAATTTAGTTCTCAAAAGAATGCACATGTTTTGAGTGAGGAGCGGTGAGCCTAGGGTGGGGGTAAAGCCACAGATCTATAAAATTCCCAATACGATTAGTCAAAATAGGGATACCAATTTTCATTATACCACTTATACTAGAATGAAGTAAAAGTTTTAAGATGTAGGAGATTTTGACACATGCTGTTTTCTTTTTAAAGAAACAAGGGGCTGGGGATATAGCTCAGCAGTTCAAGCACCTGACTAGCAAGCATGAGGTCATGAGTTTAATTCCCAGTACCAAAAAATAAAAAGAAACAAAGGATTCAGATTTTTTAAACAAAATATATAGAAAGTAGGAAATACCCCATATGTACTTCTGTATAAAATTACATCACAATCAAAATTAAGTGTGTCTGACAGCTGAGGTCCACGTGTAGCCACCGAGTAAAGCACAAGACACGGGCACAGCAATGGTACCAACACCTGATCACACTCCTTTCACCATAAAGTTGTTATTTTTGAAATTTTACCAAGAATACTGGCCAAAGTTTGTTATATAGGGAATTAGGTTGGTGCTTCTCAAAGTAAGCACTCTTGCCTCTAAAGGAAGTGTCTTCTGCTACATAGTTCACAGCACAGAGAAACAGCCTTTCCTTATATAGGAAAGCCAACAACAACAAAATGTATGGCAGTACTTAGGATTTAACTGCTCCCCTTTTTTTTTTTTTTTTTTTTTTTGGTGTTTTTGAGACAGGGTCTTGCTAAGTAGTTCAAGCTGGTCTTGAGCTCACTTTGTAGCCCAGGCTCGTCTCAAACTCCCAACAATCCTCCTGCCTCAGCCTCTGGAGTGCTAGGGTTACAGGCATGCGCCATCACTCCCGGCTGTCCTTGCCTCCTGAAAGATAACATTTAAGTCCTTGACACTGCTCCACATGAGCATGGCCCCACATAAGGGTATGTAAATGAGGTAACTCATAAACGGTCCCATCATTGTGTGGTTGACCATCCAAAAAGGCCACACGTGTGATTAGGAGATTAGCTCTCCTGGTGATATCAGTCTAGCTTGCAGGAATGAGGGAAAGGCTAAGTAAGGATTGAGTTCAGTCAAATAATCAGTGATTCAAGTGTGTCTATAAGGTGAAACTAAAATCACCTCTAGAGCCAACAACGAGTTAGTGTCCTTGTTGGGTAGTCACACATCAGTCTGTCAGAAGGGCGACACACCCTAAGGACCTGGAAGATTTGTATCTGAGAGCCTCATAGACTTCACGTGTCTCCTCAGTAGGCCCCTCTTGATTGATATGCTTTCCAGTAAAACTGTCATCAGTCATTGCCCCAAATCAGCCATTTTCAGTTCGTCAGAGTGCAGGTGGCCTCAGAATTCCCGAGCTTAGAGGTGGCGTTGAAGTGGAGACAGTCTTATGAGGCCTGTGCCCTTAATCTAGGAATGTGTGCTCATGCTGGGTAAGAAGGGTCAGCACTGCATTTCCATTAACCAACCTTTAAATGGGCAGCGATTACTCCAGCCATGTGGTATTGATGTGTGAAATACCTTCTCAGCTTCACCATTGCTCTCTGTTGGGGGGCGATGGCAGATGTAGAGGGGTGGTGTGTTCTCTCACCTCTCCTTCGCACCTCCCTCCGTTTGTCTCCTCCCCTCCGTGCAGCGGGGGCCGGTGCCTCGTCCACGCAGCCCCCAGGGAGGTGTGCATGGCGAGGAACTGGAAATTGCCAGTGGCCATATGAGTGAGCTTGGAAGTAGAATCTCCTGTCCAGTCCAGCTTCATGGTGATTACTGTCCTTCCTTATTTATTGAGGAAAACCTAATAAGAAATACTGTGGCAAAATAATTTAACTAAGCTGGTGTTGGAGTCCTGCCATTGAAACCTATGTGAGCTAATAACTGCTGTTTAAAACCTCTAAAAGCCCTTGGAGTTAGTTATTCTGTGGAAAGAGATCGTTGAAAAGCTGAAACCTATGCCCGCCGTCTCTCTCAGGTGTGCCTTGTCGGAGTGATCCTTCGACTCTCCTGAAGAGGGACACTTTAGGGGCTGAGGGGAGAGCTGGCCTGTGGTGGCTCAGGGAAGTCTTCCTGTGAGAGCTGGCAGAGCAGTGGCGTAGAAGAAATTGTCCTCCTTCACACCAGACTGATCTGCTTATCATTCCTCAGAATATATTTAAACTCTCTAATAGCATGTTGTTGAAATAACATGTTATTATAATTTCCCTAAAGAAAATAATGCAGATCATAATGCTTATTTTCATTGTAAGATGAAAAATATTAAAATGAGATGCCAAGCACATTGTATGATAGTCACTGTGATTAAAATGAAGTATGGTAATATATATTCAAATTAATCTCTAGCCTAGAACTATATAATTAATATTTGAACTTAATCTAACTTGTTTTTTGGCTTTCATGTACAGTACATTTTTGTCAAAAGGGTATTTAAAGAGCTGTAAGGTTCTTGGGGCCTCTTGTCTGAAGGCACGCTGACAAGTGCTTCCTTACCCGGAACGACCAGTGCAGTTATCATAACCTCTCATTCTGTTGACACGCAAAGTTCATGTCAGTTGATTTTGCTACTTCTACCAGTTCTTCTGTTCCTGTATGTTATAAAATGTAGGATCATCTGTTTAATTTGAGTTTCCACGAGGATATCTTTTTAGACTTAGTTCACTTGGTCATGCTTCAAAAACCTCTATTTAAGTAAAACCTATAAAGGTATAAAACTTTTTAAAAAGCTATAAAATCCTAACATGTTAGCAGCATTTCAAACTAAGAAGATTATATTTTTTTATTTTCTAAAGAATTACATTTTATCATGGAATTATGGGATTAAAAGTCTGAAAAATAATTGAATGAGGTACTATAGTGTTTGATAAAATATGGTATTTTGTTTGTTGTGCTACGCTCTTATTCTTTTTCCTTTTTAATTCTTTTCAAGTGAACAGATTTCTCAAATCTGAACACTAAAACAAATAGGTAAAGTTATAATGAGAAAATGTCTACCAGGCATGTGCAGACATTTCATTGAGCATGATGTCTGGATAGCAAGAAAGCAAAGTAGATTCAACATAATTAACCTTTAGGAAAATGCAAATTAAAAGAATAGGATGACAAACTACATGCATGGCAAATGGGTACCTTGGCAAAGATACTGAGAAAGTGGGTCACTTGTATGTAGCTGGTGAGAATATGAAATGTTACAGCCATGGTGCATACCAGTGTGGGGATTCATTGGAAAAAAGTGAATAGGCAACGAGCACATGGCCCACCAATTCAGTCTTTGGCGTTTATCCCAGAGAAGTGAAAATTTATGGTCACATAAAAGCCATGCAAAAATGTTTACACCAGCTCTTACTTGTAAAGCTGAACCTCAGAGCACTGAGATGCACATCAACATCTGAACAGTTAAACATAGTGCAGTACATTTTGATAAAGAAGTTATCTTGTAAACTGTAAAATACCCAGGACCTCTCCATATTATTTCATCCAACTACATGTAAAACCAATATGTCATAATAAAAATTTAATTCAAAATGCAGATTTTCAACATATAAGTAAAGAATAATGCAAACAGAAAAATATGCTTTGAAAACAATAGCATATATAATAACATAACACAACCAACAAATTTATATATCAGAGTCTGTTTCCTAAATTGCCAGCCTCTTTTTCTTCATGTTTGTATCCAAATCCTAGTTTTCCTAATACCCACTTTGTACAAATCTCATTGCCATTAACTATTCACCTAAACACCGATTTTTTATTTTCTATAATTTTGTTATTTCTATACACTATTTCTATCCAAATAGAAAAATGCAATGTGTTTTCAAAAACTGTTGAGTAAACTGTTGAGAAAAGTCTTCATATCCCAGAAAATTCCATTAAGTAGCTTTATGTAACAACCACACCACCAAAAATCTAGATCCTTAGAAATTTAAAGTAAAGTAAAATATGAAAACTGTAAATTTATTTTTCTCTGAAATTACCTCTACATGACAATTACTCATGGATCATGATAAACGTTGTTTTGAAGTATGTATAGGATTACACCATGTAAAAACGGCTATGACTCTGGATCTCTCTCCCTCTTCATTTCTCTTTTCTGTCCTCTGATTATACATGTGTATTTTGTTTCATTAAGACTTTGTATTCACTTATGGAATTCATGTTAATTTACACAACCACTGAATCATTTGATTTTCTTTACTATTTATTAAACTAAGAATGAATTTTGCAGACGTGCTACCAAATTTTCAATCAGAAGTAAAGACGTTATAATGTCGTATGCAAGTGCTACCCGATACATATTTTCATATACCACAAGGGTGTTATTAAAGTACAAGTTGACTTTGGATCAACTTCTTTCTAAATTTACCTCATGTCCATATCTATTCTCATAAGATCTGAGCAGTGAAAGAATAGTGCTCATCTTTCTCTTTTTTGTGTGTGCAACTGTTGCAGGTAGATATTTCCCCTTAAATAATTTATAAAATATTTTAAAATATTTGCTAGCCTTTAATAATTTATGGGAATTTAGCCTAGTTACATTTATTTGTATATACCCTTTAATAAGTGTTATTCTAATACTTTCAAAAATAGTGCATCTAGTTATATCTGACTGTTCTGTGATAGAGAAATGCAATAAAAGATTGGCACAGGCAGTATTAGAATTCCTAATGCATATGATCCAAAACCAGGAGAAAATGGCTATAGTAGTAGTTAGTAGTTAGGAAAGAAAGCTGATATGAAACACTTTCATATAGAAAATTAAATGTCAGTTCAGACTCAGGCACATTGTGGATCTTTCCAATTGTTACCTTTTAAAACTATGATACAGGCAGCCACAAGATGCTGGCTCGTCGTCCATGCTATCTCTAAAATTTCTGTCTTCCTCATATCAAGATGTTTTCTGCTCAAAAGTTTTCTAAGTAATCCACATGGAGACTGCTGAACGGACAGAACAATTTTAATTATAGAGTATCTCTACCTTATAACCCATTAAGTGCACAGTTTTTGTGACATTTTAGTACAAGGTCCCTCACAACTTCATGTATCTCAGTTTTATTTACAAATAAAAAGTCTTATCAAGATACTTAAGACAGTGGTGCTGCTGGTTGCTATTAGCTCATTTGCAGGTTTATGCCTGTATTACTTGATCAGTTTTTCATGCTTATATCTTGTAATAGGAGCAACTAGTTTGAAGATAACAATACACGATGTACTAGGCATTGTTTCTCCTACAATCTTGTTTTGAAATTTCATACCATAGATTTTGTTATTTTTCCTTTCTTTAAGAAATAAAGAGGGGGCTGGGGATATAGCTCAGTGGCAGAAGCGCCTGTCTGGCAAGCACAGGGTCCTGAGTTCAATTCCCAGTACAAAAAAAAAACAACAAAAGAAAGAGTCTAGTGAAATAGTGCATGCTACAAGAAGCATTTTATAGGGGCTGGGAATATAGCTCAGTGGAATAAGCGCCTGCCTAGCAAGCGCAGGGTCCTGAGTTCAATCCCCAGTACCGCCAAAGAAAAAAAAAAAAAAGAAGCATTTTATAGATAAAGACACATAGCTTCTATCAATAACAATACTATTAATATATTAGAGGTTCGGATGTGATCATGCATTTTTCTAGATGGCACCATGGTGAAGATAGACTTGTTTACGGAGACTGCTGACACATTTTCTTCTTGAATTCCCTAGTAGGGAATTACAACAGCTTGATTGTAATGATCTGGTGGTTAAAGTAGTCATGAGTATTAATATATTTTGACGGTAAAGGGAATTATTTTATATAAATGAGGTACAAAAACCAGAATGAAATCTGAGCTCCTTTACAAGGGCAGTGACTTCCAGTGTTTTGTGCATTCCTTGTCCTCATTCCCTCTATTTCTAGCCATCTCCCTCCAGGCCTCACTTTCATTGCAGAGTTGGCTTCTGTAAATTCTCAGGACATTTGTGAAGGTTCAAGCCTTTGTCACCCATGCCTTCCTGCACGCTTTATTTCTGTCTTTTTGATTTTTTTTTTTTTTTTTTTGCGGTACTGGGGATCGAACTCAGGACCCTGCGCTTGCTAGGCAGGCGCTTATTCCACTGAGCTATATCCCCAGCCCCTTGCACGCTTTATTTCTGGTTGCCTTTAATCTGTCAGAGACACTGGAGTGTTCCCTTATGAATGAGTTCTCACCACATGCGCTCCTCAAACTGCGATGGTTCTGCTTCTCTTGAAAACCGCCATTATTATTGCACAGAATCTATTCACTGTTCTTTGCCATATTGTTTTATCACATAAAAATAAGTACTATTTTATAATAATGAGCATTGTGCATACTAATTTATCTGCACTAGTGAAGGGAAAGGATACCTTTTATGAATATTTAAATACAGAATCCATAGGAGTGAATAGTGCCTTCAAAATGAAACAAAATTTACTCAGCAAAAGTTTTATATTTTATTTTAAAGGCTTGAGATGTAGCTCAGTGGTAGAGCACTTGCCTGGTATATATAGCACCTTCAATTTGATCCTGACCCTCACAATAAAAAATGAAGCAGTTCAGTTTTACAGAAACGCAGTTTACACATCAGGGAAAATTCACCACAAAATTTTAAGAAACGTCTCTCTAAGAAGTTAAAGTGTAGCTCATAAAGCGCAAAGGCAGACTTTTTTTAAGTGGTAAGTAAAATGTATTTTTTCCTGATGAAGAAATGAGCAGTTTAGCAACGAAAACATTAGTTCATCAGAAAATATATATAGTCACCTCTTCATATGCCCAGCTTCTGTCTTTATGTATTCAGTCAACCAAAGATTGACAGTAGTAAAGAATATGCTATCCTAACACATGGACTCTTTTTTGTCATTATTTACTAGACAACAAATATTTATATAACATTTGCAGATATTAGGTATTTAAGTAATTTTTATTAAGTTAATTGGTATAATTTAGAAATACATGATGGTCCTCTTCATCATAGGGAATTTGCATCTGTACATGATACATCTTGATTCCTCTTTTTTTTTTTTTTTTTTTTTTGCGGTACTGGGGATCGAACTCAGGACCCTGCGCTTGCTAGGCAGGCGCTTATTCCGCTGAGCTATATCCCCAGCCGTTGATTCCTCTTTTTGTCTGAGTCAATCCGTCAAACTCTTATTTAAAAAGCTTTGTTTTCACTGTATGCTTCTTTCATCCTTTTGTTTTCCTCTCCCCTTCCTTCCAAACTATTTTGGTTGTTTTATAATTGTCTGTTACATTTCAGCATTCTTGTTAGGGCAAGCAGAGCTGTTTAAATTGTCTGTAGCTGGTTGGTCTAATGTGCTGACCTGTGCTAGCAGTGGCATAAAACTTAGGTTTCTGTTTTGTTATGATCAGAGCTAGTATTTCAGCAAAATCAGGACAATTTAAATTTTGACTGCATAGCTATGAGCAGTTTGCTTTGGGATATCTGACATAACTTCCATGTTACCATTTCTTTAACAGTAGTTTGTAGTGCGTGCTAAATTTTAAAAATCATTAAGCTGAGGATATAGCTTTGAAGTGCAACAGCGCAAGGTCCTTAGTTCAATTCCAATACCAAATAAAGAAATAAAGAATAAAAGAAACATTAACTATCATGAGGTGGTGTAGACAACCCTACAATTTAGGAAGTGGCAGAACTAGAGTTACAGGATAAATATGTGATTCTCGTACCATAATTGTCAATACTCAGGGAGAATTGTACTGATATATACCCTATACTCGAGAGAAAACTGAAAGAGCAGTAGGGATTTCCTCATGCGACTACTGGATTCCAAGGAGTTAAAATACCTTACTATGCTTTAGTGCACACTCACACTCACTACCAGTGTGTAGATTATCAAAATCAAAACAATTTGTTTTTCTCCCCTATGTAATACTTCTCTATCCATTGAGAGCTGCACTTTTTGTAGAAGGAGAGATGAGTTTAATGATCTGAGAGCATGCAGTTCTCTCCAAAAAACACCATAAAATGAGTGTTATATGTATTCAAAACATCTTTATGTAGTCAAGTTCTTCTCAAATGCTAATTTTTATCTTGTCAGAAGACCAGATATGGTGGATTTCTCATGATAGCCATTCTTTCTGGAGTGAGATGGGATCTCAGTGCTGTTTTAATTTGCATTTCTGATATGATTAATGATGTTAAACATTTTTCCATATATTTATTTGCAGTTTGTATTCATCTGAGAAGTGTGTATTCACCTAAAATGTCCATTTTTGGGTTGAGACTCAAGATGTGATATTTTTATACAAGGGAGTGTTACTTATAAAGAAAGATAAACTCGAGGCTTTTATAGGCAAATGGATACAATTACAGACCATACTCATAAGTGAAATAAATCAAACCCATATGTGTAAACATCATATTATCTCCCTAGTGCAAGAACCTGAAAGAGTAAAATCTGAAAGGTATGATAGATATTGTAAAAGGAAAAGAAACTGCTCAAAAAGAAAGAACAACTGGGATGAGGGAAAGGAGAAAAGGAAGGAGAAAAAACATGTATGCACAAGATATCTAGAATAATTATAACTCATTTCTATTGCTCAATCTTGCTACTTATGTGTAGTAATCTGAGAAGCTGCTTGGAAGAAAGCCAGGTCATACAACAACCATTGTTAATTTATCTTGTTTTGAAATCGTGTACTGTTTTTATTGCTTGTGTGTTTTGTTTTTGTCTTTGTTTTTGTTATTTTGTTTTTGTTCTTTTCTCTTTAAAATAAAATTTGAACAATAACTCAGTAAAAAAGGAGACCAGATACGTTATAATAAAGTATATTATGTTGACGCTTTCTGGGAACTTAGACATTGGCAAGTTGAGCAATATTAGAATTAAAGTGTGAGTGCCATATTTTCTGTAACAGCAAATGGGCAGAGTGGGAAGAAAAGACGTGACTCTTTCAGGTTATTTGGCAAAGCCTGTCCACGATGCAGCATAAGCATTGGAGAACAGTGAGGACATAGTGCAGAATGGGGTGTGCAGACCAGTGCTGCAGTACCAAAATGGTGGAAAATGTAAAGAGGCACAATTTACTAATTGAGCACAGGACACAGAGTTTGTATAACATTTTGTATATTTTAAGAAAACACATATTGACTACAGTGATTAATAAAATGGTAACATGAATAGACAGAAGAGTGCATTTAGAAAGGCAGCGAGATGAGAATATCAGAGTGAAAAAATGAACATGTTGTAGGAATCCCTGATTTCAAATCACAATGAATTATACTTGAAATTGAAAATAAATATATACCTGTGAATTGCCAAAATACTTGCATGTTGTTTGCTTGTGAGTTAAACAACATTCTTGTGAATAAAAGTCCAATGAAAATTAAAATATTTTTAACATGAAATGTGAATATTTGAAATAAGTTATACTTTTGATTTTAAATAATCAAATCATATTTTATTAAATGTTTATGTTACACTATATCTGCCATGAGTATGGTATTAGATTTACATAAAATTGAACAAGTTTTGAGTGTGAGCTGTTGACTATTCATAAATTACTATCAAATGAGTGTATTTTGCTTTCAAATCTCTAAAATGTCTCTCTGTCTCTGTCTCTGTCTGTCTCTGTCTTTGTGTCTCCTTCCATTTCTTTCTTTTCTCTCTCCAAGAGAGGAACAGAGTCTTTCAGAAAAGGGAGAGAAAAGAGAGGTCATGGGGGGAGTGTAGAAGGGATGAAAATGTGTTATATTTGTGTATGAGGATGCCAAAATAAAACTCATTATAACGTATAAATAAAAATTACCAAAAAATGCAATTAATCAAAATCAGCAGACGATACAGCATTGAATACATAGAAAAGAAAAAAAGGATATAATATCATCTTAGCGACTTTTTTGACACTGAGACAGAATACCCAACACCCACAATTTAAAGCAGGAAAGTTTATTTTGTTTCAGTTTGTAGACATTTCAGTGCATTACTGGGTTGGCTTCATGGCGGTATGGCATGGTGGATGGGCCCAACCGAAGAGAAACAGCTCATTGTGTGGCAGCGGGAAGCACAGGGAGGCCAAAAGAGGACAGAGGCAGATAGGCCCTTCCAGGTCACACCCCTAGTGACTCATCTCTGACCGGGCTTCATCATGCAACATCCTATGTAGCTAGGAACTCATCAGTTAACTTTTCCACTGATCAATCTCACACCCCCGATCCAGTCACTGTTCATCTAGGTGACCAGAGGCACTGGGGGGACATTTCTATGTCACCTGCTACAGGTATAAATGATTTAAGGTTTCTTCTTAGGAAATAAGAAAAACAAGAGAAATAAACAGAAGACAAGAAATCATAATAATTACAGTAGAAATCAGTGAGATTGTAAGTAGAAAATAGCAAAATTGAAGGCAATTTTTTAAAAGTGAAGTTTGAAAATCTCTAGGAACTAAGAAAACAAAACATTCAAATCACTGATATCTGAAATGAGAGTGGGCATTACTACAGGACTTAAGAAAATTAAAAGTATAATAAATTATAATATGTCCATGAAATTGATAACAAATGAATCAATTTGTTCAATCAGATTTCCAGAATTTACACAGCAGAAACCAAATGGTCTAGATTGGCTTCTGTCTATTAACACAACTGAATCAATATTTAACAAACAGAGTAAAAACAACTGGACTCCGAAGAGTTCCCTGGTCAATGAAATACTTAAGATAGATATTTTTTTAATTAAATCCAATGTCCTTCATGATGCAAAAGCAGAAAGAGCCAAGTCATCCTATAGCCAGCCTCATACCAATTCCAAAAAGTAGTCAAAGACTCTGTAAGAAAAGAAAATGGTAGGTAGTATCTCACATGAGATTTGATTCAAAAATCCCCATCAAAATTGCAATTAAATTCACCAAAATGTGGAAAAATATATGCCACAAAACAAGAGTTTCTTCCAAGTACACAAGGCTGACTCAACATTTGATAATCAATGTAATAAAAGAAAAAAATACATGATCCTATTAATAGATGCACTTGTTTGGGTAGCACATATACAATCCTATTAATAGGTGGTTAAAATAAATTTGAGCAATCTAGCACTATTTAATGATAAAAATTCCCAGAAATTTTGAAATCAAGAGAACTTTCTCAATCTCACATAAAATGTTTTAAAAAGCAGAATACTGAGAAGCTTTGATTTCTTTCTAAAATCAGAAAGTAAAGTAAGGATATCTCCTGTGATACTACTTTCAAACATCTAGGAACTGTTAAGTCAACATGACAAGAAAAAGAAAAATTAAAAAATTCACCAAAATTGTAGGAAGAAATGCAACTCTTTTTGTATGCAGATAACATGGTTATCTTCACACACACTGCCGAAGAACTGATAAAACCCTATTTTATGAAGTATTATTCTACAGTTGCAGAATAGCAAGTTAATATACAAAAGTCATTCATTTTCCTACATAGGTACAATGAACAAGCAAGATTTAAATTTAAAAACAGAATGCCATCTTATCACCCCCAAGAGATTTTTTAAGCCCATATGGAGAAAACTGTAAAATTCTGATGAAAAAAATTAACAGCAAACTGACAAATTTATGTTCATTTAGAGGAAGGTGCAATATGGTTTGGGTATCAGGTTTTTTGGTTTTTTTTTTTTTTTCAAATTTCACGAATAGTTTCAACATCACTCAAAATTTAGTATTGTATTTTGTGCATATCAGGAAAACTGATTCTAAGTTTCACAGGACATACTAAGACCAAAGTTGTCAATGCAATAGTTGAGAAGAACGGAGGACCCCAATACCTCCTGGCTTCAGGGATAATTACAGTCCTACCGTGGTGAAGGCAGTCTGTTACGCAGTAGACAATAAATCAGTGAAGCACAATATAGAGCTCAGAAATTGATCCATATAAAAAAGTGAATTGAACCTTGACAAAGTTTAATGAGATGGAGAAAAAAACCGCTAATTTCAGTAAATGGCCCTGCAACAACTAGATATCAGCACACAATCCAAAAGAGAGGCAGAGACTTCTCACAGAAGTTAAAAACTGGTCATAGACCTAAATAGAAAACGCAAAACTGTAAATCTCCTCGAACATTACATAGAATCAAGTCCAGGTGATTTTTATTTTGACAATGACTTTGCTATAATAACAGACATGATTGATGAAAGATATAATTAAAAACACTAGGCCTCATTAACATACATTTTTGGCACTGTCATGAGAACAAGGCAAGCTACACATTGGAGAAAACATTTACATAAGACATTTAACATTTTTGTAACATCTATATAAAGACTCTGAACTGAACAATCAAAGAAAAAATAATCTGATGAAAAAAAAGGAAAGAAAATAGGACCAGCCCTGCTTGGGGGCAGGTCTGTAGTTCCCATTTCTGTGATAGGCTGAGGCAAGGGGATCTCAAGTTGGAGCTCACCCTGGACTCCTTAGCAACTTAGTAAGACCCTGCCTTGAAAGTTAAAAATTAAAAATAAAAATAATAATGGGCTGGAACTATAATTCACTGAAAAGACCCTGAGTCAGTCCTCACAATCATAAGAAAGAAAACTGCCAACAATCTGAACATACATTGAACCAAATAAGAGATACAGAGGAGAAATAAGTGAAGAAGCAAATAACTATGCAAAGGTTTTCAAGGTCCTTCTTCATAGAGAAGTGCGAAGTGACATCCAATGAGACATTACTACAGACTTACTAGAACTGTGAGACACCAAGAGGATGACAAGACAAAATATTAATGAGGCAATGAAACTACACTAAATTTCATTTGGTGGTGGGAATGCAAACTGCGCAGCTGTAGTGAAGAAGGGTCTGGGTATTCCTCCCGAAAGTAAGCGGGTTCTTACCTTATGATTTGTCAGTCCCATTTCTTGTTATTATCCAATGAAATAAAAACTGAAATGCTTCCAAAAGAAAAACCTATGCATGAATATGTGGAGTATCTTTATTAATCCTTGCCACTCAACTTGCAAATAGACATGATATTGTTTAGTAAATGAATACAATGTGATCAATAAAATATTATTTGACATTTTTAAAAATTAACTTTTTCAACACAAAATGCACATGAAGGAAACTTAAATGTTTGTTTGAATTTTTTTTGTTTTTGTCTTTTTGAGACAGGGTCTCTGTATGCAGTTCAGGCTGGTCTTGAACTCACTTTTTAGTACAGGCTGGACTCGAATTTGCGGTGATCCTCCTGCCTCAGCCTCCTGAGTGCTGGGATTATAGGCGTGCGCCATCACACTGAGCAATTTTTGGTGCTTGATCTCAGGACCTTGTGTTTTCTAGGCAGGTGCTTGTTCTGCTGAGCTATATCCCAAGCCCTGAAAGAAACTTAAATGTATATTTTTAAGTGAAAGAAATTAATCAGGAAAGGCTTTACATTGTATTATTCCAAATATGTGGAATTCTGAAAATGGAGACAGTAAAAATATCAGGAGACACAGAGAGACAGACAGACAGGGAGAGAGAGAAGTAGAATACAGAGGATTATCAAGACAGTGAAATCACTTTGTAGAGTATATCATGTTATAAATCATTATATAGAGAGTACACCAAAAATGTAGACACATCAGGAAAACAAAAAATGTATAAATATTTTAAAACTAAATCTATTGAGACTTCATGAGGTTCATACATGTTACCCACCTTTGGCTCTACACTTAGAGAAGGTGCTCAAAGTGGCGACCACTAGCTTCTGGACATTTACTATACAGTGAACTACTGCTTGGGTGGCCTCGGTCACTGAGATTGCTGCACTTGCATTTTCAAGTTCCTCTCTAAGGTCCAGCAGTGTGGTGGGGTTTCTGCAATCTACGACATCCTCTAGGTCCACCATAGGAAGGTAATGCCATCAGTTGAAAAAGCATGATACTATTTTTCTCTTCCGGATTGGGTGTATATTTTTGGTGGACTTTTTACTTTTCAAAACCCATATTATGTACAGCACTAAATTAAGCCTGATAGACACTAAGGACTTCGTTCCTGCTATAGCAAAGCACACTGATAAGTAGCAGCAACTGTACCACTCTAATACTCCCTTCTCTGAGCCTGTGGGTACTAATTCATTGTCCAATCCGAAAGGGAAGTCATGCACAACAGCCCTTACACCAGTTAGATTTCTTATGCTGATATTGTACACCCTGGAGTCAAAATCATTTACGACTAGCCAGAACTATTGTCCTGGTCTTCCTAAAATAATTGAATGAATTAGTTTCTGCACCTCTGTTATATAATGATGTAAAATTTCTACCTATTTTTGGTGCATAACTGATATAAACTGATTAAATATAGACACAGCTAAATATTTCAAGGCAGAACTTCACATTTTCCTTGACCAAAGAATTTCATTATTTTAATACAGTTCGATATCTTAAGTGAATAAATATTTTTTAAAAGATCAAGATGGGGTTGTGTAATTATGCACAGCCGCCTGCTCTGAGCCATATATTTACTTTATTTTATTTTATTTATTTATTTTTTTTCCGGTACCGGGGATCGAACTCAGGGCCCTAGTGCTTAGTGGCAAGCACTTAGCCCACTGAGCTGTACCTCCGGCCCCATATATTTACTTTAGAACCCTAAGCCTACAGATTTACAGTTTTTTTTAAATTTGGAATCTGAATTCTGGCCTGAATTTCTCACATAATTTCTAAGTAGTTTTATACACAGAACAGCCAGAATCTCCATCCAAATCACTGAGGGCAAGGCATTAGTGGAAATGGAAACTAATTTTTCTGAGGCATTCTGGTATTTACATAACTTCTTCAGGAGTGCAGTCTATATAATAATGCAGTAAAAATGGGGAGAATGAACATACTCTGTTTTACCTTCTTGGCATTCCTATGAAAACCTTTATTTTTAATATTTTATGGAGGTGTGAGATCATTCCCCATCAAACAAGAAAGTGAATTTAATGAATACATGAACAGAAATATAAATTATGGTTTAACATGTTGGTAAATCCTCAAATTAATTTTTTTCCAAATAAATCATTGACTAGAAAATATAGTTTGAAGTATAGTTTGTACAGAAAATATGGCTACATAAGTGTAGATAAAATACATGTAAATACTTCTGTTTTTAAAATTTCTGGATTTTACATAAAACCTAGGCTTTACATCCTCATAAGGCTGAGTAGAACATAACTTTATTTAACTGAGTTTGCTTTATTCCTTCATTTTCCCCGTGTCATTAATTCCTAAATTACAGAAATCAAGAAATCTATACTTCCACCTCCTGGCATGTTGATGCTTATATTTCAGTATTATCTAAAATCTTATCTCAGAGATAAGATTTTTTCACTGAACACATAACAAAGGTGCTGTGAGGTAATGACTTATTCTAAAAATATGACAGAAAACTGTAAAATATGTGACACTCATTTTTTATGCAAGCCGAACCAGTCTTCTTTTGGTCAGATACACTCAATCTGTTCTCTAATAGCAGCATAAACAAGCCGGTTTCTCCTTTAATACCACCAGGATAACCATAATCTTTCATTTTAATGCACTGTGTGTTAAATCTTACTGCCATCTGTAACTTTTTTGAGAGCGGAAATGTCAGTGTTATTTGTTCTTATTCAGCTCGTCCCTGCAATGCAGCATTATCTGTGAGTGATGCTTCTATGTGTTGTCCAGGATAGCGTAGTTAGATGTAGCCCTGTGGCAAAGAGGTAATCACATTGATTTTTCACTACTGCAGTAAACACTCCTGTGTCCAACTGCTAGGCTTTGGCAAAAATAAATAAAACCACAACTATCAGATCCCCTGTTGAAGCAAGGTTGCAAGTGTCTCCGAATCGCCTGCTGCAAGGTCATTTCAGAGAGGATTGCCCTCCTAAGTGGAGTTCACTGGGCCGAATTCGTAGCTTCTCAAGCTTTCCATTGACTGGTTATTCTGAGCTCTTGTTTTTCCTGACTATATTTATATGTGTCAACAGAAAATACTCAGGAATAACTTGCTTTATAATCAATATACTGTATAAGCAGCATGCCTACCACTCTTTGTGTAAAAGGAAAATAATTAGTGGTCATAAGGAAATTGAGTGTTGTAGTGTTCTAAAATAACAGAGATGTTTTTAAAGGATTCAATAGATAAGAATTTTAGAAAAAGGATTCTTAGTGTTTTCAAAAGAGCTTGTTTGAAATATAATCAATGAAATATAATCTCTTGATTCTAAATATTTTGCTCTGCCTTGCTTCTTTCATATTATTGATACTCTGTGCCAAAGAATAGTAGGTAAAATTAGTTAATTACACTTGGATTGAAAATTGTATAGCTTAGCGGTTAGTACAAGTCTGAGGTTTAACTGCCTTTAAAAAGAAAAATGTTGTACAAAATACGCTTAGTTTTTTATTCAGGCTATAATCAGCAGCATAAAATTGTCTGAATTTTACTTTAAGGGACTTGAGACTGTGCATTCTCACTTTGAAGCGTTGCTTAGGTCAAAGTGGACATCTGGAGTTTATCCATGCTGCACCCTCACACATATGCGGTGTGTGAGAGGAAATCTTGAGACAGAAAGAATTAGTGCAATATCAGGCTTAGTTGCAAAACAGAAATATGTTATGCTGATAAAACATCACTAGATCTTTTCCTCTTATGCCTGTTCAAAGCGCTCTGCTGGTGCGCTCACAGCCCATTTGCCATGCCAGGCTCGATGCGGCCCTCCGTGCTGTGGGACCTGCCTTCCTCTCTGCAGCATTAGCATCAGTAGCAGCCAGTTCTCTGCGGCCTCATTCTCACCCATGTCTTCTTTACCTTCCACCCCCTCCTCCTGTCCCCGCTTCTCTTCCTCCTCCTAGCTAAATCGCCTTTTTTCTGATTTTTGTTTTTCTGGCTGCTAATCTGCCCGAATGTGATCTCCCGAGGAAATCCCTTGAACATACCCTTGCACTCCCCGTTCACAGTCATGTTATGGCTCCCTCTTTTATTTGGTGCTAGACTTCCTTCGACTTTCATCTTTTTCATTTTTTAAAATTTCCTGTAAAAGAAGAAACTTCTTTGACATTCTGTTGGTATATTTTGTTAAACTATCTTAATTTCTTCTATGACAGCTAAAATATTATGATTCTATCTATGAATGAAAGAAGCACCTTTTTCTACCAAATTTTCAAATACTGTTAATCAGCTACCTTACCAAGAATGTCCATGACTATTTCACCAGTGCTTAAAACAGTGCTTAGCTCAAAGTAATCACTTACTAAATATTTTTAGAGCAATCAATGTGTAATACACAAGAATGAGGATTTGTGTCTGTAGTACAAATTACAGTACTTAATTTAATTCTGAATAAATAGCAATGAATGGTGCCACTGAACTCTTATTTTTCTACTGCCCATGGAGGATGAGCAACACTTTAAGACCGAGAAGAACATGGACCAGGGTGCAACATAAATAGATGCAACACGATGGTGAAATAACAGCTTCGAGTTTTGAAGATGTTATGCTATTATTCCTGAATAACATAAAGTGGAGCAGTGAATAATTTAGGTAACTCGATACAATATGTGGTTTAAGGTTGATCTTGAGTATTCCTACAAGTCTGTGGAGTGGAGGGTTGAATCCCGGTGAGAGATGGTGAAAATTTTAGCAGATGACTCCCATCTCAGAAGTGGACCTTGAGTCATGGGGGTGTGCTCTTGAAGGAGAGTGTAGACCGCAATCTCCTCCTATCTTCTTTGGTTCTTGTCCAAGAGAGAAGTCATGTGCACTGCCCTGTTCTTTTGCTGTGATGGACTGAAAGCTCCCAAATTGTAACCAAAACAAACCTTATTATTTTTCCATGATAAACTGATTGCCTGGAAAGCTAACAGAGGACTCTGCTGTGAGGCGGGATCCCAGCTATTTTCCTGAGGATGTGAAAAAGTTTCTGGATTGGAAAACGTTAGGAGAGCAAGCTAGAGGAAGGCTAGAATGTCCGAAGCACAGCTTAGTGAGAGTTTAGATGAGAACACTGCTAGTGTGGACAGTAAAGGTTGTGATAACAAGATTCAGAAGGAAATGTAGGTACTGCCAGAAATGCTATCAGATACCATCACTGTTACACCTTAGCAAAGAACCTAACCATGGTTTTGACCACACCCTGATACCATGGGAACTTAAAGGTACATAACTAGTTTATCTCTTGGAATCAATTATAAGGCAGAGAACAGCACTCACACTATGGTATAGATATTACTGGTGTTTTTAGCAAAGTTTACTGTGAGAGTGCACAAGAAAAAATAATGGAATATACATATTTGTAAAATGTGCTGTTTGTCCAGAAGAGAATCACATGTAAAGATACAGATAGGGAGAGTAAGGTTGCTAAAGATATTGGTGTCATTAGAAAGACATCCGAAGCTTTGCACCAGGACATTAGGAAAGATGACATAAAAAGTCACCTGGGGAATCTCAAGGCTGCAAGCGCTCACAAAGGAGGATACCCAGAAACACACTTTTGCTTCAGACTTCCCTTAAGAGGAGAACACCTGCACACCCCCAGACACCTAGGGATAGTTCCCTAGTGTTCAGCAAGGAATGCAGGAGGCTGCTGTGGCCTTGCTTCAAGCTGGCACACTTCACAGCGACAGCAGAAATCACCACGCTCTGAGTCGTGTTTGCTTTGCCCACATGCGGTATGAAAAAATTATGAGGTCACAGAGGCTTCCAAGGAGGTTTCAGAGGAAAGTCTGGGAGATCAAGCAGCATCTGAAATTTGTATGTGACTCCTAAGAGGCTGATGCATGGCTATATAAGAGGGAAATTAAGAAGCAATGCAGACTTCAGAATGGGAGAGGTGTTAGGAATTTGGAGTACCTGTCAAGGGGAGCTGCAGCCAGTATATAAAATCTATCTAAGAAAGGTCCTGTAGGATACAGCCAACAAACCCATAAGCCACAGGCTGAACAAAACCTTAGGAGCCCATAGCTTGCTGCAGTATGACACAGATGCTGGACACGGAGCTGAAGGATGTAATGTTTACCTGGCTGGATTTTAGCTTTGCTTTGGTCTGGTTCCTTTTTGTAACCATATTCTTCCCTTTTAAAGTGGTAATAGTTTACTTGTACTGTCCCACCACTGGATTATGGAATATATTTTTGAAATCTGTCACTTGCTTTTATTGTTTTTTCTTTTCATGGGTTCTCACAGATGAGTTCACTATGAGTTTTGGAGGAAACACTGGGCTTGAATTTATGAGGAATATTAAGTAAGTCAACATTTTGGAGCTCTGAGTTGAAAGAAATTTGTTTGGCATTGTGAGTTTAACAGACATCTTTGGAGACCAGGGGTGGAATAGTGTGGTTTGCATCTTGAGGGTCTCCCAAAAGGCCATGAGTTAAAAGGCCTTTGGTATCACAGAAAGGTGGGAGAAGTTGTAAGAGGCATGGCCTCGTGGGAGGTCTACAAGGAGCATCCCCTGAGTCGGTGGGATCCTGGGTTCTTCCTTCACTGCCAACAGGTGTGCAGCTTTGCTGTACTGTGAACTTTTTGTTGTTGTTGTTGTTTTGGTATGGGGAATTGAACTCAGAACCTCGTGCTTGCCAGGCAGGCTCTGTGCCACTGAGCTACATCCCCAGCATGGACTACGAGCTTTTGCCATGATTTACTGTCCTCACCATGGAACCAAAGAAACAACCAATCAACTTGTGACAGAAATTTCCAAAACTATGTGACAAATTGAATATGTTCTCTTTGTGAGCTGATAGTTTTTGGTGTTTCTATGGAGTGGGAAAGCCAAGTAGCACCATGTGTAATATAATACAGCTAGGACATACACTGGAGTAAAAAGGCCCTGGGTAATGGGCTATGGTGTTAGGGATTTAGGAAAAATGAAAATGGAAGCTATGCATAATTTATGTTATAACTTACAAGAATTTTATAGTAAGTGACAGATTCTTAAACAAGGGAAACATAAAGGATTGTGATCAGAATTTACTTGTATGTTTATTTTTTTTCCCTACTGACACAGAGGCTGAAAACACCATTCTACTGGCATTATAGAGAGGAACGTGATGAGAGGGAAGGGTGATTGGAAGTGTACTATAAATGTCAAGTAAAAGGTAGTGAAAATTTGAAGTAAAGCACTTCTACAACAGCATTAAGAGGATATAGGAAAACTAATTTGAACTAATGGAAGGAAAATCAAAGATAAAGCCCATCAATTAAGGTATTGGGTATATTATGTTATTTCCATGAAAGGAAAGTAATGTTTAGGAGAGAAAGGATAATTGTTTAATGTTGATGATCTTGAGTGTTAGAAACTGTGGTCAAGTCAAATGAGAATACATAGATAACAAGCATGTATTGCACATATTAGGAAATAAATTCCGCATGAAATTCCTTCAATGTTGTTATACTGGCATAGTCTATAATTTGGGGGATATAATATAGGTTCAATAATGATTTCACATATGGTTATAGTATATTTTTCTGAGGTAAATGATATCACCTTGGATAATCATAAAGAATGGAAAATAAGAATGAGAATTTTTAAAATTTCTACAATTCGTTTTCTCCTACAGTAGTAATTGTTTATCAAATATATTTCAAAAATAAATTACAGTGTATTTGCAGTATCTTCTAATTTGTATCTTCTAATCTGTTCCATTGATCCTCAGCTCTGCTTTTTGCCAGTACCATGCTATTTTAATCAGTCACAGATGGGTAAAACATTTAGCCAGTTGTTCCTAGACAAAGGACTACTATCTAGAACATACAAAGAATTAAAACAATCAGACCCCCCAGAATTTAAAGACCTATTCCCAAAATGGATATTTGGGAATAATACACAGTCAGATGAACAAGTACAAATGGAAAATAAAAATATGTAAAAAAGTTCAGTATCACTGATCGTTTGCAAAATGCAAATTAAAATAACACTGAGATTCCATCTGACACCAGAAAGAACAGTTATTATTAAGAAATCAAGTCATAGCCAATGCTGGTGAGGCTGTGGAGAAAAAAGGAGCTGTTCTCCACTGTTGTTGGGAGTGTAGACTGGTGCAACCACTGTGGAAATCAGTGTGGAGATTCTTCAGCAAACTAGGATTACAAGTCCCACTTGACCCAGCTCTTCCCTGTCTTGATATCTTCCTGAATGAATTAAAAGCATCACGACAGCAGTATGTGCATGGCCACATTTATAACAGCACAGTTTCGAATATCTATATCTTGGAAACAACCTAAATGCCCAACAACTGATGAATGGTTCAACAAGACTTATTTTTTTTTTCTGTCTATACAATGCAGTACTACTCAGCCATAAAGAAGGATAAACCGGAGACATTTATAACTAAATAGAAGAGCCTTGAAACTCTTAAATAAAATAAATAGGTCACACATATAAATACCACATTCTGTCTCTGGTGTGAGAAATTGAAAGTGTAAATAAGAACCAATGTTAAAATAGATTTTGTGAAATAGGAAGAAATTTTTCAAGAGGAAAGGTGAACTGGGGGAAAGGAAGGAAGGGAAAGAAAAAAAAGAATAAAAGGATAAAATGGGAAAATAGCTTTGTAAATAAGGAGGGGAAGAGTGGTTGAAGGAAGAGTTTGAAGGGGGAAAAAGAGGAATCAAGATATATCATGTGTAGGTGCAAAGACCCTGTGGTGAATGTGACCATTATGTATACCTATATTGTACCAATACACAATGAAAAATGAATTGCAGAAATAATTATTTTACTAACTTACTACATAGATTTATTTTCTCTGTGTAACATATTTCAGAAAGTATTCTAGGTAAATAGGTAAAATTGAGTGATATTCATTAATTTCATCAAATACCACCATAAAATATGTGATTTATTATTGAATTTTACACAGAGACTTAAGAATACAGTTTGTTCAATGTCTTGTAGGCTCAAATATTTTCTGGATGTGATATGATTAAATGTACATTCTAATTACCTTAAAAATTATGTACTTCAGTTTGTGCCTATCACAAGCTAGAATAGGCCACAGTCCATTTTATTTTTATTTTTTATTGTTTTGGTACTGGGAATCGAACTCAGGACCTTGCGCTTGTCAGGCAGGTGCTTACGCCACTAAGCTATATCCCCAGCCCCACAGTTCATGTGAGATGGAAATTATGTACATATTAATTCCTAGGTGCTGCCAAGTTGGACAATGACTTCTCTTGTCATCAAAATGCTACCAATCAGCTGAGGTCTCCTTAGCTCATTTTTCATACAAATCACAAGCAGGAAAGTATAGCTCTTTTAATATTAGCTCTGAGCTTTGAATGTCACCAGCTATTAACCCTTAGGGTTTTTAAATTCTGATTTGTTCCTCTTTAAGATAAAAAAATACATAATATACATAAAAACTATGCATTAAGTTGAAAATAAGGTATAATTTTTTAAAAATGTATCCATTTGAGTGTGCCAGAAATGTCCAAAATAAAAGGTTTGTTAACCTTACAAAAAACCTTAGAGTTAGCACACTTCGTTACTGGTCCCAGGCCATAGATACCATGAAGCTCAGGGCACGTCTGGGAAATGGCGTCTCCCTGAAATTCTTTGTTGCTCCCTGTGTGCTCTTGCTGCTGGCCTTATTAAGTGTTAACAACCTTGACGCTGCTTGCTTTTGGTGCTCACTGCCTTTGGTGTTACTAACTCTTAGTGTAGAAATTCAACCTGCTGTACTCTAGATCAAAATCATGAGAAGGTACAGATAAAATATGCAATCTGAAACGCTTATTGAGGCTTCTCCCACCACACAAGGCAGCACAGTGCACAGACTGAGCCCCCAGGGTGTGGGGAAGTTGCAGATATAATAGAAAAGGCAAGTTTGTTCACTCACGTGCAGTGCTAGAGTTTCTCGTTAAACACAGGTGTGGAGGGGTGAGCGGCGGGCTGGACTGCAGAGGGCTGCAGAAGGACAGCTGCCCAGGACTGCGTGGCAGAGGCACTGGAGACAGAGCTTGGCTGAGAGTCCAAGAAGTCAAAGCGTCTATCTCCCGGAGAGGCGCTGTGGTGCCTGATGTCACGCCCAGCTGTCTGCGGGTGTTTGGGGCAGCTGGGAAAGAAGAAGGTAAAACAGTGCCTCTCAGGTAGTAGAAGACCCTTGGCCCCATCTCATAATGAAACGAGGAGTTGGTAAAGAAGTTCCTTTTACAACTTTTGCTTTGTACACCGTAGAAGGGACTTATTGCCCAGGCCATAATTCTAAAACTTCGTTCTTCAAACTTGGTGTTGTGACAAATAGACTTCTCTTGAAAATTTTTTTATTTCTTTCTAACAGCCTATATTCATATATCTAAGACTAAAACGCTATTTTAATAGTAGCCTTATGAGAAAAAATGTCAGAGAAAAAAATGATAGTTTTCAATCCAAGTCAGAAAAATGCTTTGCAAACAGAAAGGTGCAAGGTAAATTATGATTGATGACCTGAGGTTGTGTATTCATTCTGTCACAAACGATCAGATGAAATGCTACCACAAAGTACTAGGAGGTAAGAAAAGAGAAATTTCAGGCTTTATAACCTATTTTGAAATCTTAATTTCTAAAACCTGTGTAATAAGCTTTTGTGAGAAACTCACAAATTATTGATTCAATTATCATTAATTTGGTAGACATTGCCTGATAATTTCATTGCATTGAAGAAAAAGTCATATGATGCAGTGTCCTATTCAATTTAATTGTAAATTTGTCAGATCTCAAATTTGCCTAAGAATATATGAAGATAGGAAGCAAGTGCAATAATATAGACCATGTTTCCAGACATAACAAGTGTATCAGCTACATCAAAAGCAAGAGGACAACTACACTGGTGAAAGTGTTGTCTTTTCTTTCTTACCTTTTATCACAGTACAGTGGAGAATAGCTTGGAAATCTCTGCTAAGAGAAGGTTTAAGCATTAACACGTATCATTTAGAATGAGGCAGGGGAGGAATAATTTATGGTGGGTGGTATAACAATGCAGTGCAAAGAGAGGGCGGCGGATGCATCAGTTTTCACACATAATCAGTGAGCACCTGCTAGTGAGACTGAGCTCCCTGTTAAATATGCTTTACTCAAACGAGGTTTTGTGTGATCCAGGAGGACCATGTATAAGTCAGACTGTAGGAAAACTGATCGCGGACAGTTGAGCAGTGCAGGAATACTTTCTGTAATCATAAGTGCATCACTGTAGCACAAGTAACAGGAGTGAAAATATGAGTATGTAATGAAGTTGAAGATTTTACAAGATGAAATTTTTAAAAGTATATAAAATAACATTCTGTAATGCCATTTATATAAAATTTAAAAATTGAACAGACAAAACTCTTTAATCTGGAATAAATAGCTGAATAGTTCCCCAAAATAAAAAGCAACAGGTATGTCATTAAAATATGTTAGTGGGGATTTCTTTTAGAGGCAGAAGTGGTGACTAAGCAGAAACACTTAGAAGAAGTATCAGTCTGTGGTGCTGACTATAGTTTTCTCTGGAATTTGTATGGTAGATAAATAATTAATCATTTCACAGTAATCTGTTGAGTGAAATATTTATGGCTTTTTGTTCTCTTCAGCAAATGTGTTACATTTTGCAGATCATCCCTAAGAAGGAAAGGAAAGACAAAAGAAACAAGAAAAGTAAGTAGTTTTAAGACAGTATTTAAGGGGAAAAGTTGAAGGAAGATTAGGTGAAGAACTAAAAGTCATCAGGACATGTTCTCCATCTGTGCGCAGTTTGGGCATCCCAGGTTGTATTCAACCTATTGCTTTGCACATAAATTAGTTCACTAAAATGTAATGCATGCTACAACTATGAGGATGCCAAGTGGGAATTAAGACACACAGTTAACAAATATAAAACAGTTACTTGTATAAAATGATGGAGAAAAAATAAAGAACTTTAATATGAAGGAAAAGAACTAATCTTAAGAGAAAATGCCTGTTTATAAAACTTAACAATAAGGTTAAGTCAAAGTGTAAATGTAATTTACCTTTAAAATTAAATAAGTAATGGCAATAGCTTTAATGTGAAATATTTAAATATTATGCATGGTTTTACAAATATAGATAATTAATGCTGCAATGTTACATATTCATCACTGCCCACATACCTTAACAGAAAAAAATTTCAGCTTGCTATTTTGCTAGTTTTTAAAATTTTTGTTATTTGAAAATAATATTTCCAGAAATTTTAATTTCATATTTATTTTCTATTGCAAGAGACAATTACCACAGTCATTCTAGAATGACTCTAAAAAACACAGGCATGTAAACAACTTGTCTGCCTTATTACCTGTGCATTATCAAACTTACCAGTTAAGTAATTAGAGTCTCTAAATACTATATATGCATAAAACTGCTTAGCGACTTGCGACAGAAAAAGTCTGATGAGGGAAAAAGTCAATGAGGTATTCGTCTCCACAGCTGAAGGGAAGCTAGGAGTATAGGCAATCTCTTGCTTAATTCAAGCTTTAAAACTCTTCTTGCTTCAATTGCCTAGATAATCAAAATCAAGCTGCTGGGAATTCTGCCTAAATTTTCCAAGTAGTTTATTCCATGTTAAAGTGGATTTGGCTGTACAAATGCAAGTTCTGTATTTTATGGTGCTAACATTTGAACTGAAATCAATGCAATTTGCTTCTCTCACCTCTCAAATATAGTAACTTTGAATTAAAAAAGGACAGCTTTTTAAGCTTTGTGTTGAATAACAGAAGTAATTTCTGTTCCTTGTCTCTTAATTCTTGCTTTTCCTTTGTTTGCCATGTTTGTCCTCTGTATTTCTAACAAACACAGTCATATACATCACTACCAGTATCAAACATATTCAAGAACATTACCTGTTAAAATGTGATGTATTACTCAATATTTTGTAGGTATGTATCGCATGGTAAAAAAATAGGCCGTAGTGACAAATGCTCAGGCCTGGTGGAGCACATATGTAATCCCAGCACTCAGGAGGCTGAGGCAGGATGATTGTTGTGAGTTTGAGACCAGCCTGGGCTACAAAGTGAGCTCAAGGCCAGCCTGAACTGGTTGGCAAGATCCTGTATAAAAAAAAAAAAAAAAAAAGACAAAAAAAAACAAAGAAATTTCCTCCACCAAATCAATTAGTCCATCAATCTGAAATTCAGCATTTTTGAAAATATATAGAAGCCTACATAAGAAGTATGTAGAAAACTTATTTTCCTGATTGTGATATGCATGTCCACTGGTTTCTTTCCCAATACAATATCCATTCCCATCTAAAAACTCATAAGCCTGGCCTTTGCAATATACGTTCCTGTTGTCATTCTGGTCTTCTGAGCTCCAACTAGGATCATCCATCAGGCTCTTTTTTACAGCATTTTATGTTTTCTGTGGCTGCACTCCTCCTTCAAATCAGTTCCAAAGCTTTCTGCACAGCATGTCAGATGTAGTCAGAGTGATGACCCACTCCTTGGTAACAAGCTTCTGCGCGGATGCACTTTCCCACTGCTAGGATGGAATGCGTCACATGTACAACTTGAAGGAGTAAATGGTTTGACTCATGGTTCAGAGGTTGCTGTGTGTGGTTAGCTGGTCTCAAGAAACATCATAGTAGAAAGTCATGGTGGAGCTAAGTTGTTCACTTCATGGTTGCTGGGAAGGACGGGATAGAGGAAGAACACCTAACAGTAAGCGGTTGGGCCAGACACAGTCTTCAAGGTCCTGCTCCCATAATTGACCCAGACACACCTAGTAGAGTGCACTAGTAGTAATCCCCTGCACGTCTCTCAGTATGATTAAAATGATGTCAAGAGAAACATTATATTGGCACAGTAAAAATGATATCACTATGAACTTTAATCAGAAAACATCCAATACAGTTCAAATCCATAATTATCCATAGAAGGAATGACAACTCAGGAACTATAAAGTATCAACTAACATTTCTTTTCTACTCATATCTGTCGGTGGGAACACTAGCCACAATTTTATAGTATTTTTTTTCCTTTATGCACTCCTTAAATATAGAGAATTTGAAGAATTAGAAGTTATAGAGCAAGGAAAACTTTTCCCCTGGGAAATTGTCTTCTAATCTTTTACATCTCAGTACAAGTAGGAGGCATGGAGTGAATTACCTCCAACATCTGCTCACCCTTTGTAATGGTGAATCCCCACATCTATTTATCCACTATGATGCTCATTTTGAGATAGTAATAATACATTTATCTTGGTTTGTTTTTTAAGCAGCACAGATCTGCTCCTCAAATTTCTGGAATAGCTAAAATGTTAAAAATACTATATTAAATTTTTACATTCTATTAATGACTTTTATGGCATAGTCCATCAAAAATACCAACAAAAGCCAACAAAGCAATATTATGCAAATATCTATTCTTAATTTTTATTTTACAAACATTATTTTTTGAATACATGTTATTAAATAATTTGCATATACGTCTGCATTTTGTAAAAACAATGTGAGTGTGCTTTGCCTGCTCTCAGTTGTTACCAGGTCATGAGAAGTCTTAATATCCTGGTTAATACTAGACTTAAAGTCATTGTTACCTCACAAACCAGAAAACACTTCCAATTATCACTTGATTCCTATGGTACATATTTTAGGAAGGTTTCAGCTGTTAACAAAAGTCACTGCTGATCAGAATACAAACAACATTGCTGGGTAAAATTCAACGATGAATCAGTGACCTAGTTGCTAAGGTAATTTCCCTAAGGAACAATACTTTTCTTTCTTTCTTTCTTTAAATTTTATTTTAAAGACAAAAGAATGGAGACATATGAACCAGAAAAGCCGTAAACAATATAGAAAATACAAAGCTATACAGAATACAGTAGGGAATTAGCACTGGATGTTGTATTACATAGTTATCTTCACATTAGTTAACACAAAAACATTAAAGGAAATGCCAAATTATAGAGAAGATAGTAGGGAATTTGCACTGGATGCTGTATAATACAAAGTTATCTTCACTTCTGTTAATACAAAAACAATTGAGGAAATACAGAATTATAGAGAACATAGAAGGGAATTAGCTCTGGATGCTGTCCTACATGTCACCTTCACCTTTGTTACTCAATTACACAGAGGATGGCCCATTTGATCATTCAATTTTTCTCCTCCCTCATCTCCGTTGCCCTACCACTCAATCAGTCATCTTCCCTGTGATAATAACTGTACTCCTGGGTTTATCTATATCCTTGGACTCTTGCCTTGGGAAGAGATATAGCTGCCTCAGACCATACCACAATATACATGGGTGTATACAAACTGCCACGGTCGGAGGTGGGAAAGCACATATGCACACAGCGGACCGCCCAGCTCCAGCCCGTTGCCGTACCATGGGTGGGGGTGGGTCCAGTCCATGAGGTGCCCTGAGTGGGGCCCTCAGAGGAGCAGCCACCGGGCCCACAGCGGAGCAGCCGCGGGGCACGCGACCCCATCGGGGCACCCCCCGTGACCCCCTTGGCTCTGTCCCGCTGCCTCGACACCAGAGGCCCTCCCCTCTTCCCCCACCTCCTCCCGATCTCCAGCATTACCGTTCCCCACCCCTTACAGCTGGGCAATGGGTCTCTGAAGCTAAAGCTGCGAATGCCAAAACGAGGGCATGGGCCAAGGGTGTGCTTGGAGTGGCGACTTCCTCCCTCTCCGTCTCGTCTCCCTCTGACCGCACCATGGCAGATCTCCAATCCCCTCCTCCAGAGGAGGTTTTGCTTAGTCTTTCCGAGGGTTTAAGTTCCCATTTCAGATCCTTCTCGAGTTCAGGATATCCACCTCTTTCCTTTCTGTCCTTCACATGTTGCTGTATTCCTATGTCTGAGTGGCATTCCTCCGGGATGGGCTCATATAAGGTTCATATATGCAAGCAGTATGGAGACACTCTTGTTGCTCGTATTAGTAGTTTGGGGTGAGTCCTGAAGCCTGTGGACTCGTCCCATTGCTGTCAGGAACAGGTGGTGATTGTGCAGGCCCCCAAGGCTCAAGGTGCTCACAGAGGGCGTTCAGGGTGGGAGCTGAAGCCCAGTAACTCAGTTCATGCTTCCTGCTTGATGAGGGAGTGAGAAGGGCGTGGGGCCATGTGATCCACCTCCATCTGCAGCTCTCTCTTGCTGCTGTGCTCCAGTTCCCGTTTGTTCCTTGGCTGGATCCCTGGGAGTTGCTGTGGCTCTGGGGTTGCTGCCGATGCACCCCACTGCTCCCCACTGGCAGCCGCCCACAGAGTGGAGAGGCAGGAGGCCACAGCCTCTAGGCAGGCATAGAGCTGGGTGTGGTGGGATGTGTACTGGCCGCTCTGGCTCCACCTTGCCTCCAGGTGCTGATTAGGAAGGTTGCTGCAGGGTGGGGACTCCGCTTCAGTGGCTGTTGCAACCTCTCATCCTCACACTGGATTTGACAACAGTTCCCAACCACCATTGTCTCTTTTCCTGGCTGCGCCCTCTCCTCTCCAGACCTGGACCAGCTCTTGGAACTCCGCTCTCCCCTGGCCGAGTCGGGAGGCTTCCATGAGCGTGGGTCTCCGAAGCTGAAGCTGCGATTGCCGGAACGAGGGCTTGGGCCAAGAGTGTGTTTGAAGCAGTGGCTTCCTCTTTCTCCGTCTCTTCTCCCTCCGACTGTGCCGCGGCGGCCCTCCGATCGTTTCCTCCAGGAGAGGTTTTGCTTGGTCTTTCCTAGGGCTTCATTTCCCATTTCAGATCCTTCTTGGGTTCAGGGCACACACCTCTCTCCTTTGTGTCTTCATATTGCTATATTCCATTGTCTGGGTGGTAATCCTCTGGGAGGTTCTCTCTCTGCTGCCTACCCAGTCGCCATCTTCCCAGAAGTCTCTCAGGAACAGTACTTTTCATGGAGCTATCCTGAGAATTGCTTCTGTCTTTTTCTTGCTCACCTATATTCCCTAGAAGAATATTGATTTCTATGGTAGCATTCAGAAATCGCAACATCCTTGTGGCACTGCACAAGTATTTCCACATGCCTTATTACTGAGGGGGGCTGTGCACGTGAATAATGGCTTCTGTTTTTTCTGGCTCTCCTGGAGCATAAACACACATACATATTTATGATGTGTTTTTTTTTTTTTTCACTTAGTAGTCAAAAATAGCTGCATAACAAAAGCAATGCTGTGTTTAAAAATGAATAGCAAATACATTGTCCTTAAAGTGGATGGATGCTGTTAATCCTGATCCCTAAGCTTTTAAGGACACATTTTTCTGTCATTATCCTCATACAGCAAGATATTCAACTTTGCTCCAGTTAATCTGAATTTAGGACCAGAAGACATAAGAAATACTGTATTAGGATTGTCCTGTAAGTTTAATTGTGAATTTTACCATTTTTGTCTCTGTGTAACATACTCACACATTTCCAGGAAAATATTAGAATAGAAACTACACTCGATCAGAAATGCAAATTTGATACAGTTCAGTTTGTTATTTTCCTCCATACTGTAGCACTTTGATTCACTCTATCCACGTTTGCCCATAAAAATTATATGACATCCAATTCTCTGCGTGAATTATTTATTCCAATTTAAGCAGTGTATAAATCTAACTTAATTTGAAAATTAAATAATGGAAGTCTTACATGTTTTGCTTCACAAAGCTATTTGTTTCAATTATAAGTAAAGCTATACTGACAAACAGGAAGCTTCGAGATCAGAATGACCTTTTAGTTTTGTACTCTCAAGTAAATGTATACTTGCTCATAAGCTCTAAGAAATTTATTCTTTATAAGTATAACTAAATTAGCTATTGTGTTATATTTTGTAGCTACCCTCCTTAGATACAATAAATGGCCCCACAGACCACACTCTATGTGACACATTGCACAGTGGGAATATAGACAATCGTTCTGTGAATGGAAGTGATTTTCTTTGCTGCAACATCATGCATATTGTTTCTGTGTAAGATATAGCAAGGCTGCCAGTCTAAATAAGTGTGTGTTTACTTTAAAGAATAGTGTTGAGGTCTTATGAGTTACAAATCTAATTGGAGATGATGTAGGGAATACAAGAAAATTCTTACATATTCTCAGTTACAAGAAGCTTGATCTAGGATACTGTTGTTAAAGAAGGTAAAAAAGAAAGTTCAATGGAGAGAGGGAGAGAGATGGGGGTAGCTCTGAAACCATGAGACAAAACAAGCATCTCTTTTTTGTCCTTGCAACAGGGAAGCTGACCAATACACCAACTATGAGGGAAATATAAACTAAAACAAAGATTAGATATTGTCTCAAAACTTGAGTGACCATTATCAAAAAGTCAAAGGGCACCAAGTAGCTGGGAGTGGTGGCACAGTCAGGCTCTAATCAAAGTACTCAGGGATCCAGGGTGGGAGGATTGCCATGAGTTCAAGCCAAGCCTGGGCCACAAGATAAATTAAAGATCAGCCAAAGCTACAGTGCTGGCAAAGATATGGAGAAAAGAGATTGTTTGCGTGCTGCTGGAGTCAATGGAAAGTATGACCATTATGGAAATCATTTTGGAGTCTCCTCAAAAAATTAAAAACAGAAGTAAAAATTCATCCAGAAATCACAGTTCCATGTATAGATACAAAGGAAATAAAATTGATATGACATAGAGATGTCTCTACTTGTATGTGCATTGTAGGGTTATCATAATAGACAAGATATGAAAACAACAGCAAGAGCCCATTTACAGAGGAATGGATATAGCAAAATATTATTCACCCTTAAAAGACAGAAATCTGCTGTTTTTATAACAGTGTGGATGAACCTGGAATATAATTGCTAAGTGAAATAAGCCACATACAAAAAAGAAATGTTACTCATGGGATCCAAGGCAAAAGGAGATCGAGGAGGAGGGGGAGGAAGAAGAGGAAAAGGAGGAGCAGATGGAGAAAGAGAGAAAGAAGAAGGAGAAAAGAAAGAAGGGGAAGGAGTGGAAGGAGAAAGAGGAGAAGGTGAGAAAGAAGAACAGGAAGAAGTTGTCTAGAAACAGAGAATGGAATAAATGATTGTTGCCAGGGGTAGAGAAAAGTGATTTTGATCAAAATCACAAACTTCCAATTATAGGATGAACACTTCCTGAGGGCCTAATGTATATTATGATCACTATGGTTAATGTATACTTGAAATGTGCTAAAGGATTTGCTCTTAAGCATTTTTATCTAAAGAAAAAAGTAAATACTGAAGTAATGACAAATTAATTTAGTGTGCCAAATATTTTGAAATTATATTTATATTAACTTACAACATTATGTACATTAAGTACATATGATTTTATTTGGCAGTTGTGCCTCTGTAAAGATTAAAGAAGTCAAGAATTGGTTGTAAGAGAACCAAATAGTGCAGATCACTGAGTATGTTATAAAAAAATTTTAAACTTTATTCCAAATACACTAAAAGTCCTACTTTTACCAGATTACATGTAGCTTAAAATAGAAGGAAATGTACAATATGATCAAATTTGTAAATTTTACTTCATTTTCCATTGCCCCAGAGGGGGAAGACTTCTGTGCTTGGGTAGACTACAAGAGATTAATAAACAAGTAACCATAAAATTATTGTTCTAAGTAGTGATAAATACAAAGAAGAAAACTGTAGCTGGATAAAGAAATAGAGAATTAAACTTAGAGGAGGTATTTTATTAGAAAATTGGATGGGTTTCTGAAATTAGAGCAAAACTATTTCATATGACATATAATGAATAGATTGACCAGGAGAGATATTTGTCAGTCTTTGAGTACAGCAAATAGTGCAAGTCAGGTGATTGGAAGAGCTCTCCACAAAGTAGCCATCTAGAGAAAAACAGACTGAACAACTCTACACAAAGGGATCTCAGGTACAGATGTATAAGAAGGTGGAGAAGCAGCCAGGGTAGGAAGTAGGCGGGAGCTTGCAGAGAACTCTGAAAGGTCCTCATAATTTCTTTTGAAGCCAAAGAAATGGATCAACTACTTCAGCTCTTATTGACTATTATGAAAAACTAGACATTTAAAGTTGTCACCGGATTTGGCAAGTTCCTGAGTGACTTTTACAGGAATCTGTGAATCTTTTACAGGAATCAAATCTTGGATTGGATTCAAGAGAAAATAGGGAATATTGTATTGATCTAGTGTGCACAGTTTCTCTAGTGACTTTACCTTTAAAGGAAAAGATGCCATGCAGTAAGGTATTTTTCTTTTAACATCATTGTTTTACTAAGTATGGATTACAAAATATATTTATGCTCAAGGAGTGAATTATTGCAGAGAAGGGAGAGAGTAAATTTTGTTAATACATTTATAATACAGTAGATATATAAGAGACTAAAACTACATCCATTGCAAAAGGGAGAACTGCACCTAAGAGGGAGCATTGTTCAAGGAGAGCTAGGCAAGGTGGAACGGATTGCACAGGTGAAAAGTACACTAAAAAGTTTAGCCGTGGAAAGTCCATTTCGTGTTGCTTTGCATTGATTATATGATGATTAATGATGGGTAATTTGGCTTTTAATATTATTTCCTGTAACAGAAAAATAAGCATCCATGCCAATAGAAAATAATGCTTTCATGTTTTACTCATTTAAGTACAATTTAAGGAAAACGTTACTTTGGGAAATATTTTGGAATGTTGATTTGTTTTGTTTAAACAGTAAGTCTGAGGCACCCTTTGCCTTTGGTGCATTCTGCCATAAGGTAGTGCATTGATCATATGTAAACTGCAGTACAGGTTTTGTACTAGGCTTCCAAAAGGAGCAAATGAGCAGCCTTTGCATGTCAACTGCAGGTGAACACAGGTCCATGGTGCAATAATGCACATATATGAAAATTTAATGGATTACAGCCACCTGAGGCGTTAGATCAGGCGGTCCACTAACTGTTGACACCACGGTTCACATTTGGGCTGTGCACGTGCCCTGAGCTGCCTGGAAACATGGAATCAGGAGGTCCTCGATCTACTGACATCACCATTTTCAGGGGAGCACCAAGAGAACCATGTAATCCCATCTACTTCCCAGGAACAGAGAAGGCAGCCTCCATTCTGCTGCCATTTCAGTCTGTGTCTCTGCCTAGCATAACCAGGAGATACTGCCTCAGAAGGCTCATGAACCGCTAACACTGGAGTTTGTGTTTGGGCCCTCCCTGTGTGTGACTTGCACCACCTGAGGTATTAGATCATGTAGTATAGGAACTGCTGACACCATGATTCGCTTCTGGACTTAGGATTTGCCCTGAGCTCCCAGAGGACACAGGATCAGGTGGTCTGTATTCACTGCCAGCCCATTACTGGCTTATGGGTGTGCCCTGAGACATCATATCAGGCAGTCCACAAACTGCTGACCCTGCAGCTTGTGTCTGGGCTCTGCCTGCACCCTAAACTGTCTGGGGGCACACCACGAAGTGGCCCATGATCAAACTAACAGTGCAGCCACTTCTGAGTCATATGCATGAACTGATCTGCCTAGAGACACTGCATCAGGTGGTCTGGATCTGCCAACATCGAGGTTCACATCTGGAATGTGGGAGAATTAGGTACACTCCACCAACTATCAGTACAACCCAAAGCAAGCAGACTGTCTTGATGATCACTGAGGGTCATGTTTGATCACCAGGAAAACTAGGGATGCTAGCAACCTTTGCTGAGTTTCCAGGGCAGGAGACTGGGTGCTTTGCCTCTGGCATCAAAAATGACAAGATGAAGGACTAAAAAGCAATCTCTGAATTCCACCCCACACAGAACAAGTCCTGGAGAGACTGACATAGGAGAACTTGGTAAACACACACCCGAAATTGCTGAAATGATTGCAATGAAAGTGAAGAAACAACTTCATCAGACCATAGAAGACATCAGATCAGAAATAACCTCTCAGGTAAAAAATGAAATGACAACAATAATGAAAGAATTGCTGAGCACATCTAAAGCAAACATATACAAAATAGATGTGCATGGGAAACTGGTGGAAACATTAAATGAATAATACAGGAGTGAACTAGAATGCACAAAAGAGCTTCAAAGAGATATCCAGGAAATCAAAATTACCACTGAAAGCTGGAAAAACTGCTCAAATGAAGCCAAAGATAGGATTTCAAATCTTGAAGACAGTATGGCAGCTAATGATCTCAACAGGAAGGATCCCTTAAAATTAACAAGAAACCAGGAAAAATCAATTCAACCACTGCAAGACTAGGCAAAGAGAAATAATGTGTGATTAATAGGAGTCAACAAAACAGCAGTAGGTAACACAAATGACATTATATATATATGTATATATATATATATATATATATATATATATATATATATATATTTGCAGAAACAATAGAGGAAATTTCCCAAGCATGGAAAAAGATTCTGATGTACAGATAAATGAGACATATAGAACCCCAACTAGTCATAAAAAAAAACTATACTTAGACATATAATAATAAAGATCCCAGATATCTAGCAAAAGAACAGAATAGTAAAAGCTGCTAGAGAGAAGAAACAGATCACCTATAAAGGAAAGCCCATCAGAATCATGGCAGATTTCTCAACACAAACCATCCAATCAAGAAGAGATTGGAGTAAGGTAGTACAGGTCCTGAGACAAAACAGTTTCCAACCAAGACTGATGTAGCCTGTAAAACTATCCTTCAGATGTAATGGACAAATAAAATATTTCCATGGCAAAGAACAACTGAAGAACTTCATGAATGCCAAACCCACCTTACAAAGAGTACTGAAAGATATTCTAGACAGAGGAAAAAATGACCACAATTTCAAGAACAACAATAAAAAGGAACCTTCAAGAAAAACAAGCAATTAAATAGAAAAAGTAGGAAACCAACAGTAAGTAAAGAATACAACAAAGATAAACCAATGAATATCAGTTATAACAATTAATGTTAATGGCCTCAATTCACCAGTCAAAAGAAACAGACTGGCAGAGTGGATTAAGAAACAAAATCTAACAATATGCTGTATACAGGAAACACATTTTACTCAAAAGGAAATCCACAGACTGAAATTCAAAGGATGGAAAACAACTCTCCATGGAACAAGAACCCAGGAAAAAGCAGAGATAGCTATTATGTTTGCAGACAACATGAACTTCAAACTGAAACCAATCAAAAGAGATACAGAAGGTCACTACATTCTTTTTAGGATTAAACTGCAGGAGGAAGAAATAACAATCATAAACTTGTATGCACCAAATATGGGAGCACCAAACTACATAAGAGAAATCTTAACAGACATGAAAAACCAAATAATAACACTATTGTAATAGTGGCTCTAAACATCCTTTGGACACAATAATATAGTGCAACTAGACCAAAAATCTGCAAAGAAACAACAGCTCTGAACCGAACTGGCAAACAAATCGACTTAGTAGATACATACAGAGTGTTCCACTCTACAAAATCATTTTTCTCAGCTACACATGAGACACTCTGTAGAACAGACAACATTCTAGCCCAGAGCATACCTACCTAAATGCAAAAGAATTGAAATGATCCCATGCATATTATCTGACCACAGTTCAATTAAATTGGAAATTAATGACAAGAGGAACTCCAAAAACTCCAGAAAAACTTAGAAATTAAATAACAACCTCCTGAGCAACAAATGGGTCACAGAAGGAATTAAAGAAAAATTACAAAATACGTGCAAACAAACATGTAAATACAACTTCATAGAATCTGTGGGATGTACTGAAAGAGTACTCAGAGGGAAATTTATAATGCTGATCTCACACATATGGAAAAGAGAATGAGAAAAAATAAATAATGCTGCACCTCAAATTTTTAGAAAAAGAATGAGTGAAGCAAAATGTCCAAAGAAGGACGGAGATTATAAAGATCAACACGGAAACTAATGCAATTGATAGTAAGAAAACACTAGAAAAATAAATTAATCAAAGAGCTGGTTCTTGGAAAAAATAAATAAAATTTATAAACCCCTGGCAAACCTTATCAAAAAAGAAAAAAAAATTCAATTTCATGCAATAAGCAATGAAAAAGATGAAGTCACTACAAAGGCTACAGAAATTCAAAAGATCATTAATACCTACTTGGAGAATCTTTACTCCCATAGGAAAGAAAGCTCAGAAGAAATGCACAGATTCCATATGAATTACCAAAGTTGAATCAAGAGGATATAAATGTGCTGAACAACCCAATATCCATTAATAAGATTGAAACACATGATTAAAAACTTACCAACAAAGAAAAACCCAGGCCCTGATAGATTCATAGCAGAATTCTACAAGAAATTCAGAAAAGATTTAATTCCAACGCTATTCAAACTCTTTAATGAAATTGAAAAGGAAGAAATTCTCCCTAACTTATTTCTGGAGGTAAATATTATATTGATATCCAAACCAGAGAAAGACCCAACCAAGAAGAACTACAGACCAATCTTTCAAATGAATAATATACATGCAAAGATACTCAATTAAATACTAGCAAATAGAATGCAGTAAATCATAAAGAAAATCATACACCCATGACCAAGTTGGATTCATTACAGGAGTGCAGCATTGTTTCAACATATGTAAATCAATAAATGTTATGTGCCATATCAATAGAGCCAAAGACAAAAAATCTATATGATCATCTCAATAGATGCAGAAAAAGCTTTTGGCAAAATCCAACGTCCATTTATGATAAAAACCCTATAGAAAATAGGAGTACATGATCTTTACCTCAATCTGATCAAAACCATCTATGATAAACAGCCAAGATCATACTAAATGGACAAAAATTAAAAGCTTTCACTTTAAAATCAGGAACAAGACAAAGATGTCCATTGTCACCACTCCTATTCAACATAGTTCTGGAAGTGTTAGCCAGAGCAATTAGACAAGAGAGAGAAATAAAAAGAATAAGGAGAGAAAGAAGTGAGATTATCACTATTTGCAGATGACATGATACTCTACATGGAAGACCCCAAAAGCTTCAGAAGAAGACTTCTTGAAGTAATTGACAAATTCAGTAATGTAGCTGGATACAAAGATAACACCAAAAATCAATAGCATTCCTATACACCAACAACAAACAGAGTGAGAAATTAAGGAAACTATACCTTTCACAATAGCATGCAAGAAATTGAAATATTTAGGAATCAATCTAACAAAGGAAGTAAAAGGTCTATTCGATGAAAACTATAGTACTCTGAGAAAAGAGATCAAAGAGGACTTTAGTAAATGGAAAAATATTGCTTGCTCGTGGATAGGAAGAACCAACATTGTGAAAATGGCCATACTATCAAAATTGTTGTACAGATTCAACGCAACTCTCATTAAATTACTATAAATTAACATACCTCACAGATCTAGAGAAAACATTCCTATAATTCATCTGGAACCAGAAGAGACCCAGAATAGCAAAAGCAATCCTGGGCAACAAAGACAAGTCAGGTGGAATCACTATCTCTGACCTGAAATTATATTTCAAATCTACTGTAATAAAATCATCATGGTACTGGCTACAAAACAGACCTGAGCATCAATGAAACAGGTTGGAAGAAACAGCCAGAAGCACAAAAACACCCAGCCACCTAATCTTTGACAAAGGGACCAAGCAAAGTCACTGTAAGAATGATAACCTCTTTAATAAATAGTGCTGGCAAAATTGGTTTGCCAAACAAGTTCAACGGAAGAAAGATAGTCTCTTCAATAAATGGTGCTGGGAAAACTGGCATGCCACTTGCTGAAGTATGAAAATAGACCCAAGTGTATTACCATGCCCCAAACTCAAATCAAAATGTATCACAGATGTCAATATTCAAACAAAAACGCTAAATGGAAGAGAAAGTAGTAAAAATCTTGAACATATAGGGGTAGGCAGAGAGTTCATGAACAAGAACCAAAACACATGGGAAATACTTCAAAGAATCAACAACTGGGATCTCATCTTACTGAAAAGTTTTTTCACATCTAAAGAAATCACCAACAGAATAAAAGAAAACCCCAAATTGGGAAAAAAAATTAGCTGACTGTCCCTTGGACAAAGGTCTTCTATCTATAATAAAATAAAAAAGATCACCTCCACCCAAAATACAAAGACCCAATCCAGAAATTGGCATCTGAGATGAATTCACACTTCTCAGACAAAGAAATACAAATGGCAAATAAGTACATGAGAAAATGTTCACCAGAATTAGTCATTTGAGAAATGCAATTTAAAACAACATTGAGATTTCAGTAAGAATGGTTATCATTAAGAAATTAACCAATAACAAATGCTGGCGAGGCTGTGGAGAAATAGGGAGTCTTCTCCACTGCTGGTTGGAATGCAGAATCGTGAAACCACTGTGGAAATCAGTTTTGAGATTCCTCAGCAAATTAGGTCTAGAGGTCCCATTCAATGCAGTTACTCCCAGAAGATCTGCAAACATATCACAGCAATCTGTTCAGTCAAATCAAATATATGTTCACTCATGTTTATAGCAGCAGAATTTATAATTGCTAAATTGTAGAGGTTTTATATTTTTCCGAGAAGATCTGAAAAAAGCATACCACAGCAATATATGTGCACTTAGAAAAATATAATAGCTCCACAAATCTCCACAAACTGTAAACCCATCCACTGAGGAATGGATAAAAAAGTTGTGGTATTTTTATATAATGTAGTATTACTCAGCTATAAAGAAAGATAAACTCTAGGCTTTTATTAGTAAGTGGTCACAACTAGAGACCATACTCTTAAGTGAAATAAATCAGAGCCACATGTGTAAACAACGTATTGTCGCACTAGTGTAAGAACCTGAAGAGTGTATAAAATTGGGTGGTATGATTGACATTTTGAAACAAAAAGAAACTGCTCAAAAGTAAAGAGTAACTGTGATGAGGAAAAAGAAAATAAGAAGGGGAAACTATATATATATGTTTATACAAGATAGCTGTCATAGTCGTTCTACAGACTTCTATTATTTTATTGAAAGGAACAGTTAATGATTAATTATTTGATCAATCTTACATGTCTATATTTCTTTTCCTCAGTAACGACCTTGAAGAAATCAATATGTAATACAATAACCCTTGTTAATTTCATATCACCTTGTCTGAATTTCAGCATTGCTTGTATTGTTCTTTTGTTATTTTGTAAATGTATATGTTTGTTAATATGTTTTTGTTCTTTTATTTTTAAAATAAAATAATTAATAGAATAAAAATAAAGAAAATATGTAATGGTTCAAATTAAGTTTATCTGTCTGTGTTTCCCATTCATGACAATTCTTATTCTACTTTCTTATTTTGCATATTATCATTTTATGTAAAATAACAACATTTGTTATAGTTGATACATTGTGTCAACTTGGGGAGTCTAGAGGTTTGGCTGGGTGACTCAGCAGGAAGCTGGGGTGCTTACTTTGTATACATCCTGAGCCTGTGGAAGAGGAGGGCATGGAGACTGTGTGAGAGCTACACACCCCCTGGGTGGGGGCACCTGTTTACAATGTAAGGGAGGGAAGGAGACTGCTTGCCCCCATTCCTTCCTTTTGCTCTTGGTTTTGCTGTGCTCTGCTGCCATGAATGTTTTCCCTCTGCCATGTGCCACTTTGCCTCAGAACCAGCCAAGTATGGACTGAAACCTCCACAAAGTGTAAGCTAAATAAACTTTTCCTTCCTTCATTTTGGGCATTGAGTATTTTGTCTCAGCAGTAAGAGAAAAGTAACTAAGACAGCATTAATGGCAAACTTCAATGTAGATATCCATTTAACCCATTTTATTAAAAGAATTGCTATAGAATATTATGAAGACAAAAACAAATCTATAAGTATGGGCTTTAAAAGTAGACTACACACAAGGAAATGTATATGTTAATTGCATTTTCTTGATATTTTCCTATATCTCTAATATTAATTTCCAGACTAAATCTATCTATAAATATGTGGACAGTTTTTTTTACTTGAAATTATCTGGAAATGTGAGCCTACTATGTTTCATTGTAATCTGAAGAGATACTAACTTTTATGTTTATCATCTAATATGTATCTTTATCTGTGCAATATAATAGACTAATTTATTATATCTTATCTTTAAGAGTTACACTGATATTACATTTAAGGTACATTTTTAAATACTAATGTTACTATTACTGCTTTGTAATTACTAGGTTCAGTTTGGATAATTACTCTAAGTGTATCGATTTTCATTTTAAATAATTTCCTGAGAGTTAACATCAAGTGTAAAGTGAGAGAAAAAAAAATGGACATTGGTTTGCTTTTCAGACAGAAGTACTTTCTTACCAATCTTTCTCCTTTGTCTTTTACATAATTAAAGTGTACGTGTGCAGGAACAAATTGGATCCCATTATTATACTATGCAATGTGATGGTATGGAATTTGAAAGCAAAGTGTATACTGCCAGTAGGCACTTAAAATGACTAAGTTTTGATGTTTTAGATGGTAAAAGCATCCAAAATTAGAATTATTAAAAACAACGTCATAATTCTGTCAAACACAATCCAAAGTAAAATTTTCATTTCCAGTAAAAGAGATCACTTCCACTGAAATGATTCTGTAGTTAAAAGCTTGTGATGAACCCCTTCTGAAATATCCATAAAGCTAACATAGACTATTAATCTTTGAGCAGATATAGAATCCATAAACAATCACTTAAGCAACCATACATTCTAAAGTGTGTGAATGACCATGTTGAAGTTTCCCTCTATACTCTGCTGTGTATGTACATAAGTCCTCAGAAGTGATACTGACCCTTCCTAAATGTCTTAGTTACTTTTCTCATGGCTAAGAATTGGTCTCACAGAGACCAATTTTTTCTCTGTTCCATCTTTACAGGTTGTAACTTTAGTGGAACCACCTTTCTGGTCAAACTCAAAATATTCTGAATCACTCTGCTGGGCTCTTTGTTCTTGAGTCTCAACGTGAATCTGGCTAACAGCCTCTAACAGTAGTCATGCCACCACCTCAACATTAGAGTGCCTTGAAATTCATTGTCCAAGATTAATTAGTCTGTCAATCTTAGTTTCAGGTAAAGTCTGCAGATACAAGCAAAATGCAAACAGATTGTCTTCCAAGCCATAACACACATCATCTTGAATCCAATGGCCAATGTAGTCCTTCTTCCCAGCAGAAATATCCTGAGCCATGTCTTTACCAGCAGAACTTCTATCAGCATTCTGGTCTTCTGAGTTCTGACCAGAATCTACCATCCAATCCAGCCTCATGTGTTCCAGCTCTACTTTTTCAGCTGGCTTCTCCAAACCTTTCCTGACCCTTCCCTTCTCATAAGCCTGGCCAAAAGGCTTCTAAACCACATGGTCAGGTATAGTCAGAGCAACGAAGGACCCTACTTCTCTGGTACCAAATTCTGTCTTCGTTAGTTTGTTCTCCTTGCTGAGACAAAATACCTGCCATCCAAAGTTAAAGGGGTAAAGGTTTATTTAGCTCAGAGTTTGTAGAAGGTTCAATCTATAACTGGCTGGATCAAAAGCAGGGTAGCAAGACAAGGTGAAACAGTTCATGGTGGGCAGAATGTAGCAAAGCAACAAGAGATGACCACAGATCTTCCTACCCCTTATATGTTATCCAGGTTACTTAGGGTGGGTCACACTCACGCCATTTATCCTAGTGGTCTTGGTCCTACACTGCACCATGATTCAATCTCAGCAACACACGCTAGATCCATGCACCTCTGAGAAGCCCCCACCTGTGACTGCATGATGCTTTGTTGAGACATCCAGACACAAGCCATAGCACTAAACAATGAGTATTTAATTTAGTAGATTAGCTTGCAACAAAACAGGTAAAATAATAAGTCCATAACTTCTTTGCACTTTAATGAGGATGGGAAGAAAGAACAAGGTAGTGATTTGTTGTTGATGTTAGCCTCGAGTAAAGTCTTTGGGACTGCAATTATCCACTACATACAAGTAGTAATTTGTGTTTGTGTCATATTGGAAATTTACACTTTTTTCATTGTTAATTAAATAAATTTTCCTCACTATTTAGTTTTATCAGACGTAATTGTGGCCTAAAGTTTGTGAGGAATCTTTTCTCTATTTCTACTAAGCATTCTGTGATGCAGAAATTTTAATATTTTTTCTAAAACTAGCTCATAATACATTTTCTATTATTAGCTCTGAGAAGTATGTGATTAGACACTGTTAAATTCATTACTGAAGAACAACATAATTCATGTATCCTCTTACTATGTCACTCAACATTTATATATTTGGCTTTGTAAAGAGCTAGAATAATTTAATAGATTTATTTCTGTGTTTCAATCAGAATTCTGTTTCTTCCAAGTATTTTATAAGCATTGGATTTCTTCTGCTGTTCCAGAATTTAGTTAAAATATTAGCACTACTAAGATGGGAGAGCAATCTAAATATAAATATGCAGTGAAGATTAAGCATTTTCTTAGTGATGAAATCCCCTAATGAGTGGTAACACTGTAGCAGTATTGCTTTCCCGAGACTGACTGGAATATTGACATCTATGTGGCTTTTTATATTTTATCAATGAAAGGCAACCTCTCCTGATACAAAGGATAGAAAGAATTACTTTTTACAGACTATTAAAGCATGGTATATATGGAAAAATCATTATGCTATTATGAAATATCTGTCGTGTTACAAAATGATTAAGAAAACTTTGTAATTTTGCTCATAAATCTGAATGTCTCAAACAAATCTATACTTAATGAGTCCTGGGCCTTTGTAATGAAAACAGTGCCTTAATTTTGAAATTTCATAGAGAATAATGTTCCTATTATGTAATATTCCTGAGACAGTGCTAAACTTTCTTTACCGAATCATAATAATTTCTTTAAATTTGTGTGATGAGGTTCTGTCTACATATCTTACCTTGGATATTTCAGAAAGATGCTATAGACAGATAAGACATTGTTCATGAATTAACTTCCCTATCTTCAAGTTTTAAAAGCCAAGGATAACTCTAGTACTACTTTCAGTTTTGGTATGTATTTAATATTTTTCCTGTGGTTAACTCAATTCTAACATGTTAGGAAAGGGAAGGTGGGAGAAGCTTTTGTTGTTACTCTAACTTCAGTCTGCACCAAATCCAAGGAACAAACAGAATACAACGGTGATTGACTACAACTGCAGAAAGAATAAGAAAATTAATGGTTACTTTCCCTAAATCACAGGTACAAAATAAAGGTGAAAAACTGGGAAGACAGCAATACCCTTAACTTCACATGCATTGGAAATAAAAGCCATTTATGCACTAATGGTAAAGACAGTTAAAAAATCCAAAGGCAATCCAAGCCATGGCTAGATAAATTTAGCCACCTATACCAGCACCCTAGTGCAGTGCTATCTTGGTTGACAAACTTAATTTGTTCCACAATTCTAGGGGACACTGACACATTTGTGTTCCTGTGGAGAAGCTGGCTGCAGTGTGTACCTCACATAATACGGAGTTCTCATATGGAGACAAACTTTTGCAGAAGACTTCTGTTTGCAAACTGAATTGTTCGAGACAAGAACTGTTTATGACCTGAGGTATTATTGTATAAGGAAGAGTGTGATGAAGAAAGGGACTTGGGGAGGTGTCGTGGAGTAAAGGGATACAAAAATGATCAAGATATGCTATACTCATATAACAGTGTATTTGTCTATGGTTGTATTGCAAATACACTAAGATACATATTGCATATGGTGTATTGCAAAAATACACTAAAAATAAATTTGAAGAAAGAAAAGGTGCTACTACATTCTGACCCTAATATTAGCTATTCTATCTTTGCTATTCTAAATCTAATTATTGAGTGTGATCAAAAATTTATCACACACATATACACCCTATCAGCAGTGAAGTAATGAGGCTGATAGTAAATTTAGCTATTTGAGCTACTGGGTTTATATTTTATTGATCCACTTATATAAAATTCTAGCAATTAAAATTCAGTCTACTGTGATTTAAAGTCACCACCTATGCCTGGGTTGAAGTGCATAGATTATCAAAGTTCTAAGTACCCTGGCATGGTGGCACATGCCTGTAATCTTAACAGTTACAAAGCTGACACAAGAGGATTTCTGTGAGTTGAAGAGCAGTCTGGCCTATATAAGTGAGTTCAAGGCCAGCCTGTACTACATAGTGAGACACTCTCAAAAAAAAGTATATGGGGACATTCTTGTAAGAAATAACTATATTCTTGAGGGTGTAGTGTAATTTTTTTACTTTTTCATTTAATAAAATAATAAAAATACGTTTCTTTATGTACAAGTGATTTTATAGTAATTATACTAAAAGAATAATTAACAGTGATGCTTATCCCAGACTCACTCCTTTTCAACAATTCCTTCTAGAGAAATTAGAGCTCTAATGTGAAAGTTAAAATGATTCAGCTAATGTTTTATAGGGTTGGGTGGAAACAAATTCTTCAACAGGACACGAAGAACTGCTTTCCACTAAGAAAAATAATAAATTATGCAAGGCATCCAAAGATACCATGACCATTAATGTCAATCCCTAAGGCAGAGGAACATAGGCTTCTCACCTGTGCCCGGCCTAGGTCATGTGTGCTATAAGGGGGAGAAGTAGCACACACAGACCGCGCTCCACAACCCGCCATTGTCACAGAAAGCCTATTCTCTCACTCATTTGCTTTCCCTCTTTGTCTCACATAACAAGCGTAAGTTCCCATTTGTTTTCAGGCTCCCACAAATAATAGTAAAAGCTGCTGCCCTGTGCCATCCAACGGGAAGGTGGATTAATCCTCCTTGTTCACTGAAGCTGGAAACATGGCACTTCTGACTCTTCCCCAAAGCCAAAATGAGGATGAAAGTTGTACATTTTAATTGATTCGGGATATTGAGTCAACCACAATAGGGTAACTAAAGGCAGTCATGAAAGAGGATTTGCAAAACTGCTTCAGAAAGTGTCAAGATATTGGACAAGTGTCTTGCTAGTGAGGAGGAATGTATTTAAGAGGGTTATTAGCAAACTCTTTCATACGCGTTCCTCTTTTAAAGACCGAGTTCTTGGGATCAGGTCATTAACTGATTTAGTTGCTAAAGGAGGAAAATGTCATATAGCATACTGAATATATGCCATGCGTGACACAAAGGGCATGCAAATTCAGTTGGCATGTGAGCCAAGCCACCCTAGATCTTTAAAATGAGCAAGTGAAATATTTTGCATATTAAAAATAAATTTAGAAAATTCTGTTACATGTACAGAGACTCCAACAAGGCATCAAGAAATCTACAAAAAAAATTCGAGCATTGTAACAGCTTCACAGGAGAATTTTAGTAACATTTTTATATTCTGTAAGATGGACAACCTACTGTTTTTTTGTTTTTTTTTTTTACTGCACCAGTTGAAACCAAATTTAAAGAAGTTGATCTGTTGTGCTCATGCAGGTTAGATTTTGGAACTCTGGAAATGGAGCTACTGTACTGGAATTTCAAGAATGTTCTACCTGCAAAAATAAATTCTGTGAAATCCTTGCAACACTGGAGGAGATAGAGTGTGTAGTTCTGAAAATGAAAGACAAAGTGTGGAATTCTTTGCAAATCGGTGAAATCAGTTTGGATTGCTGTTCTTTGTTTGAATCATGTTATGCTTGTGAGCAACTCCTTTTAGCTTTGAATTGTAACAACTCTGATTCCAGAGACAGACTAGCAGGTGACCTGAGCGCTGCACTTGTTGCTGTCAAACTAATGAAGTACAAGCTAAGGTCTGACAAACTGCCCGCATGCAAACAACAGTAAAGATACTAATTGTGCAAAAGCATGCCAAAGGCAAACTTTCACCTTTTAATAAAATACGGATTGTATCCTTGAAAGCACTATTATTGGGTTTTTCTTTTAAGACAAATTATGATAATGTAGGAGTTGTTTTTTCCTAAAGTAAAATCTCAGTACACATTTTGATTACAGTGTTGGAACTTGGCTATGAATAAGCAGGTTTTGAGATGAAGTTTGGGCACTTGATCTCCAACAGGTTCACCACCAGTAACATATAGTATTACACAGCAGTATTCGGAACAAATAAAGTGTCAAGGGAAACTCCAAATTAATGGCTTTTTTATTTGCATAACTCCTTCAATATTGTAATTGTATAACAACAAAATGGCAGAACAATCAGCAAAAATTATAGTACTGTAAAAGAAGGTATACAGCAACCAAAAAAATTGAAATTCTATAAGCAAGATACAGAGAACTATACCAAAAAACCATTCAGGCTAACCTTTTTGTAATTGAATCCTTCAAAGTCCTTCTCAGTATCATCATCAGAATTATGATCAGGAGATTTAACAATTCTGGGTAAGGGAGCCGGCAAAGACATCCCATTAATGTGGTCTGGTTTCTCGTTTTATTTTTTGGTTCATAAACTTCACAATAGTATTGTAAAAGTCCACTTATTTGCCATCCCACTCTTGTCAGCTGTTCAACATTTAGATCCATAGCCTCTAGTTATAAATAGCTGGACTCACTGTTGAGAACACTCTCTAGACAGTGTATTGCAGACAGTATACTCCAAGAAATCAGTGTAGTTTTGAGCATAGAACTGATTACAGAATAGAACAAGCCGCCATAATGCTGCATTGCCGCTCAAATTCCTGTGCTGTATGAATGAGGGTTGTAAGTCTGAACAGACATTAAACAGGTAGGTTGTAAAATGAGAAATACCTGTACCACAATTTTTTATTTGAATATTCCCCATCTTTTTCTCTGATGGCACATTAATTGTAGTCAGTCTTAGGCATATATAGTACAGGGTCACCAACAGTTACTGAGAATGTGTCAGATTCACAGATTCTTTGAACTGACCAAAGCTTATACATTTTTAAACTCTCACACACAAAAATCAACAGCTATAAATTTATGGTTTACAATTGGATAGTTACATAAAATTTTAAATAAAGATAGATGACTCCATAGAATAATATCAAAAAATCTAGAATAAACACTTCAAAGAATAGCATATCTTAAAAATTAATAAACTTGTGAAAAGATTCTCAAGCCACTTAAATGATTCTGTTGAAATGCTCTATGTGTACCACCTAACATATAGCAGGATTGCCAACGAAGGTCTTAGTTATTTTTCTCATTGCTGCGACAAAGTCTGACACCTACACGTTAAAGAAAGAAAGGTTAATTTTGACTTACAAATTTTGAAGATTCCAGTCCCTAGTCAGCTGGCTCTGTGGCTCACTGGAGTATCGCAGAGGAGAAACGGTCCATAGAGCAGGCAGGAAGCAGCCAGCAGGAGCGGCAGCCTGACTTCCATTTTTCCCTTTTATTTCACTTAAGGTACATGCCTAATGGTTGGTGCCACCCACACCCAGAGCAATGGTAACCGATTAATGGACTAATCAAATTATCACACCTTAACCCACATTCACATACCCTAGCAAATCTTTTAGAACTTTCAGTTATACACATCGCCACATGAGCTACAGTTTCCCCCCCCCCACTGCACTAGATCCAGCCACCTCTGAAAAGCCCCCCTTGAGCATAGGAGGACTGGGGAGGATCTAGATCAAGCCGTAACAAAAAGTCTTCAAAACCAGTTATTGGCAAAACCAATGGAAACTCTGGAATAATGCTGCTGAATGAATCAGTTGCTAAAACGATTGTGGAAAACTTTGGAAATTTCATATATACATATAGATAAGACATAAGTAAGTGAACTGGGAACTATCTGATCAGGATTACCCGTGGAAGTGAGAGTTGCAGATTAATCTCTCGTGAAGACATTACTGGTCCTAATGTTTGAAAACATTATTAGCCCCAAGTGACAGTAAGAAAGAAAAATTAGTGTTCTATATTCAAAAATATGTTTACCCTGAGCAGAAAGGCAAGCTATCTAAAACTTCCATTTTTTCTTACCTTTCTCTCAAACATTCTGAATCTACTTTCCGATCTTCTGTTTCCCTTTAAAATTAGTTTTACTGGATCGTGTACTGAGCTTCAAAAATGATAGGCACTTGCTGTTTGCTTAATAGAGTCAGATGTATCATTTTACCAGACTCAATTTAACCTTTATTCCTAATAGGCCCACCTTCCCCACTTCTCGCAGGCAAATTACCTGACTCCCAAGCCAGAACAGGCCCTCCAGTTGCTCATGACCTTCCAATAGTTGAAAAGACACAGCTGTTTCTGTAACAATTCAGCTACCACGAGGAGAAGTGCTCGCACCCAGCACCAGCTGGCGAAAGAGTTGAGTCCTTCTTTAGTCTAATGGGAGGCATATACAGAAGCTCTAGTTCCTTCATAGATACCTGAAGGGCTGTCCAACAGATCACAGAAAAAGAATTAAGATGTCTCGTATGATTATGAACAAGTGAAAAAGAACCTAAAGCTATCCAGAAATTTATGTTTTCATAATACATAATACATGACACTTGACTGGGGAAACAGATGTGCTCATTGGGAAGCTGTAGCCATCTGGTTAACACAACATGTTGCATTTGCTCTTTCATTTTTTCTTTCCAATTTGTATTTCATTATTCCGGAAATTTTGTCTTCCCAATAAACCATTACTCTGTTAAATATTGGCTTCAAATATTGTTTTCTCAGAGAATCTAGACTAAGTCAGTCATACCATTTTTTCTAGCCTCCCTCTAAACAATGACAACAAGCTAATAGTCAGAGGTTATTAAGTTGGGAGATTTTCCTTTTTAGAAGCAAATTAATTTACACAGAAATAGAACTGTAACCTTTGCTCATTATCTCATTAATCATCTGTACTAGGTGGCTAAGTTAAATGATGCAGCCAGTAATGAATAAAATGTTAAAGATAAGATAACCAAAGGAAAATTCCTGCTATTTGGCAGGTACTTTATTATGAAAAAACGTGCATACATGAATGAATTTTTCATACATCTTTTTACTCCCACTGACATTTTTTCTTAGTAGTTCAACAGTCTTATTAACTGTAGATTAGCATATTGTCAAATGCAATATATAATGTGATGTAGTATTTTAAGTTTAAGCACATTTTTTCTGGTCAGATTTCTAAGTCTTCAGCACATGATTTTATCAGGTTGGCTTTTAAATTTTCTTAGAGCACTAAGAAATGTGGTGAAGAAAGCAGATGCATGTGACATAAGAATGAGTGAAAGTCACTGGCATTAAGTTATTCTTCAGGTGCTGACACATTACTGACAATTACCAATAATTTGTATTGATTGTCTGGATAGGTGTACTGAACTGAAAAGCCAGATCCAAATACAAGCTGAAAAAAATGGGAAACTTGACTGCTTCCATCAAATCAAAGTCAAGTCAGGTTGAATCTTTACCTTATTGTTCCACATTCAGTGACCCATTTTTCTCTCAAATTAAACCAAACATTTGGAATAATTGCCACAGATTCCCTTAGCTTGGCCATTAAGTTTCAAAATTTTATGGGAGTTTTGTGAAATTACAGAAGACTACAAGGTCATATTTTTAAATGGAACCTTCAAAAATTATTATAAATTACTCAGAATAAAGTTTAACTGTGTGAAGCTGGAAAATTTCACAAATTTAAGTATAATTTTAAAATCCACTCTTTGAAATTTTATTTTTAACATATGCTATAATTAATGTATTTCCTGCATTACTGAAAGCAAGTTCATATGTGCTTTTACCATCATTCTATTAATTTCTAAATATATGAGAATGTGCATTTGTTTTGTACATCAGTTTTTACAATATAAAATTATAATGAAGATTATATTTTTGAATTCAGTAGTTGCCATGCAGGTCTATAGGGACTCTCTTAATACATCAGGGGAAATCTGATTTTTATTTCTTGAGTAAGTGTATATTAAAATATCTGTCTACAGCTAATATATTAGTAGCTTTCCCAACTCTGAGTGAAAATACCCACCACCTGCAGTTTAAAAAGCAGAGGTTTAATTTTGGCTAATGGTTTCAGAGGGTTCGGTCTGCAAATGCCTGGCTCCAATGCCACAATGGCACGGCAGAAGGGCCTGGTGGAGGATAGTGGCCACAGGGAAGCTGCAAAGGAAGAAAGAGGAGCCAGAGATAAAAATAAACCCTCCCAGACAAGGACACGTTCCTCATGACTAGCCCCTTCTGTGTCACAACTCCCGAGACCACATTCAGCTATTCCACCATGATCCGGTCACCTTTCAAAAGTGACCTCTGCAAACATGAAATCTTCAAGGCATATCTTGGACTTGAACTATAACAGTTAGAATCCCAACAAGATGTGTTTCCTTTCAACGTGATATAAGAAAATCTATCCAAAACTTAGGTAGTATAAGTTACCATATTTGTAGCTGTTGCAATACTCACATTTATGATCACTGTTCCAAGAACTATTTCTAGAAATATATATGTAAAATGCATATAAAATATTGATTCATTGTTTTAAGAAAAAGCAATAATTAGCCACCTGTGAAATTTGATTTTCTTTTTCTTTTCTTTTTCTTGTACTGGGAATCAAATTCAGGACCTTGTGGTTGCAGGGCAAGTCTTGTGCTATGTCATTGGCCCTAGACTATTTTCTAATATAATCTATTATTGTATTGCATTCAGCCTCCTCATGTAGTTTTGGGAGAAGATAAAATGAATGCTTATGAATACATTAGTGTTAAGTGACAAAAATTAGTGTAAAATATTACTTAACAGTCAGCCTTCACAGGCATCCAACATTTCCATTCAGAATAAAAAAATTTAAGAAGATACATTATGTAACATACCATTACTTGTTTAATAAGTCTCAAAATATTTAAGCAGGCTTTACACTACCTAAAGTTGCAGTGGAGATACGAGGGTTTTATTCTTTCCACTCAGAGTATCTTAAAATATGTCAGTATTAAAAAATAAATGTCAGTCTTTTACTTAAAAATAAACAAATAAATTAAAATTTAAAAGAGACAGCTAGAACTAAATATTCTGACCCATTAGGCAAGACATAAACAATCATAAACCAAAGTAGATTAGTTTTTTCCACTGATATGATTTGCATGAGCTCTTAGACAATTGACTATATTAATACTTGATTTCCACAGTGAAATTTAGTTACACTACAAGTATGCTTTCAATGTAATGAATGATTGAGATTATTTCTAACACTGATTATGTTTTTGAAGGGGTAAAAAGAGTTACTGCCTCTCAAGTTATTTGCATGTTTAAAATAATAGAAAATGTTGATTTATGAAGAAAATTTCAATAGTGGAAAATATATTTTCTTTCTGTGGATTTTGATTCAATGATTTATAGGATTGAAATAGTCTACATTTTAAAATCAATACTTTCTTCAAAAATGAGAACTTTCCTTCCAAATTGTAAGACTTGTGTAATTAAGAAATAATACATATTATCATGGATGAATGGGTACATGTAGACTCATCTATCATTCAGTACTTTGTTCTGAGTTAAGAAAGAGCCATTTTTGAAAAAAAAAAAAAAAAGAAAAGAAAAGTCGTAAGACTGGGTCAACACTGCGAAGATCCCCTTGTCCCTGTCATCTCATGGGGAGAGATGCCAGGCCACCCATGTAACGTGGGACAGGTATTTTTCTATGGGAAGGAATACTTTTCTCTAGAATTTTCCTTACAAATTATAGAAGTAAAATAACTTTACTAATTGTAATATACACTGACACCTTAAAATTTGGCAGTGTCATCTTGATGCCAAATGTTATTGTTGTTTTGTGCAAAGCAGAATGTGTTGCTTTTGGAAACCCAGTAGCAGTCAGGTCATTAGATCCTGTGGATGGTCACAAATTTCACTTCTGCACTAAAGAAACCAAGAGTGTTGTAAGAAATTAAAAACAAAAGGAAGCTTAGGCACATACTTCTCAGTTGTTTAGGCAACAGAGTATCTTTATGGTCATTTTTCAGAAAATTGCTTTCTTTGTACAGAATATTTAATCTTATTTGATAAACACTCAAACATTATTAAGGTAAACTTGAAGGGGATTCATTGTATACATATTAATGAATTTATTTTGACTTTGACCCTTAGGCAAGAGCTGATGATTTGATCAATCTTACATACCTATATCTGGTAACCTGAGCAACTACTTTGAAGATAATGATATGAAATATAACAAATGTTAATTTCCTATCATGATAGGAAATTCTGCATCACTTTTATTGTTTTATACTCTATTTTAAATAAAAAACAAGAAGGAAAAGAATGGAGATCATTTTTAAATGTGATTAGTTTAGCTAGTTGCTTTACCAAAGAGTGATTATGCATCGGTAGGAATTATTCATTCATTTGGCAACTTTTGCTATGAGTAATATTACAGTACAAAAATGACAGAATTTGTTATAAGGAGAATTGTTACATGGAAAACATTTTCTTTTTTTAATTGTTATTGATACAGTTTATATATACATAAATATCATGCTCATCATAGGGAATTTGTACCTGCACATATGTTTAGATGCCTCTTGTTTTTCCAATCGCCTTCCCTCCTTTCAACTCCTCTTCCCCTCCCTGCTTACAAAGCATGTTTGTTTGTTATTGCTTTTCCTCCTTCCTTCCTTTTCCCTCCTCCAGTTCCTTTTTCCTTTTAAACAATTTTTTCCTATTCATAATAACTCTTGTATATTTTCATCCTCATTTGCTCTTTTAGTTTCTCACACCAGGAAGACAATGTGATTTTTACACATCTGTGTCTCACTTATTTCACTTTGGAGTGTGATCTGAAGGTGCATCCATTTACCTAGAAAGGTCTCAAGTTTATTCTTCTTTATGGCTACTTGTATTCCATTGTATAAAGAAAAATTCATTGCTTGGTTGATGCGCATTTGAGTTGTTCCCAAGATTTAGCTGCTGTTAACCTGGGTGCATATATATCATTGTGGTGTGATGTTTTTAATTCTTCCAAGAAGATATCCAGAAAGAGAATAGCTGGCTCAAACGGGGCCTCTAATTCCAGTTAGTTAAGGAATCTCCACACTGATTTCCACACTGGTTGCATCAGTCTATACTCTCACCAACACTGGAGAAGGGTTCTTTTTTTTCTCACAATCCCGCCAGCTTTTGTTATTGGTTCATTTCTTGATGATAGCCATTTTTTTTTCTGGAATGAGATATAATTTCCATGTTGTTTTAATTTGTGTCTCTTAAATAACTAGTGATGTGAATGTTTTTCATATATTTATTTGCCACTGTATTTCTTCCTGAGAAATGTATATTCATGCAAGATGCCTAACATATACAAAGAATTAAAAAAATCAGACCCCCACCAAATTTAAAGTCCCTATGGAAAACATAGTTTCAGCAAAATATAATATTAATATGTAGTTTACATATAATCACACTAATATTTTCACTAATACTGAGATTTTGGATTTAAAGAAGTAAATATGACATCGCTATACGAAAGTATCATTCTTATTACATAGAGATTTGTATCTTTGCCAAACTGATTTTAAAATAAAATGCAGATTGTGTTAAGAAATTAATTTGTACATGGTGCTAAACGTGATTAAATAAGTCATGCTCTTTAAATCTTCAGAAATCATCCTTTAAATCTGTGCCAAAGTACTGGATTACCGTCACAGTTCTATTGTTTTCATTTTCAATTGGTAAAAAAAAATTTATATTTGAATTTCAGAATTCAAAAATTTATATTGGATAACCAAGAATAAGAAATAAAACAAATGTTAAATGTATTGTCAACTTAGTGGATTTTGGTTTGATTTGAAATGTATTATTGACTCAGTTAATAGGTAATTTTTTGATAACATACATTCTAATTGACACTAAAATAAAAGCAAAATGCAAACTGCTGCACCACAATTTCTTAATTATGTTATAGGGAATTACTACATATTTATACATTTTAATTGGATGAACTCAAACATTTGATATATAAATTTAGCTACTCATGAAAGACATTCTCTTTGAACTAGATCTGCTTTAGTTTGTTTTGTTAATATATCATGCCTAGACCGGTTTATCAACTACTGGAAAAGACCAGCTGTTTCACTCAGGAACTTCTGTATAAAATCTAAGAGAAAAGAGAGTCCTTAATATTTGGATAGAGTTCAGACCAAATATATTTATAAGACAAGGACTCTTACGCTCTGTTCCAGATGACACCAATCATGCAGAGATTCAATTCATTCACACTCACTAAAAAAGAATTTATGTTCACAGCATACTTTAGCTTATGCGGGACCTTAACATTTCCATGAATGAGAGCTACATACCCTACAGCTTGCTGCTTCAATGGATGCCAATGGTCTGCAATAAACACAAATTTCCAGCTGAAGCAACATTACACTGCTTATTCTATGTCAACCAGATGGAGAAAAAGATACAAGTCTCAGTTATCTTTCATTTTTGTAGTAACTGAGACATAAATTCCTTGAGTATTCAAGTTTTCCTTGAGATCAATATATTTTTAAAGTTTCAATTTCAGCTGAACACATACAATCTTCATTGTCTGATAAAACTAAGATGAGAAACTATTATATATGACTAAGTCAGAAATTATACTTATTTTTAAATATGAAGGGAAAATTTAATTTCTTCTATGAAATTGAAATGACCTTATATTCAGTAAAATAAGGTACAAAAAATAAGTTATGTTCAAATTTTAATAATTTTTCTACTAACTAAAACCTTAAAATGTTCAATAGTGTTTAAACATGTAACTTTCAACAAACTGATGTCTATAGCTGAAAACAAGTCATCCAAAATATTGAAAGTCAGTTTTTTTTTTTTTTTTTTTTTTTTTTTTTTTTTTTTTTTTTTTTTTTTTTTTTGGCAGTACTGGGGATTGAACTCAGGACCTTGTGCTTGCTAGGCAGGCGCTTATTCCACTGAGCTATATCCCCAGCCCCTTAAGTCAGTTTTAGAACAAAAATTCAACAACCTTGTGAATTTATTACTCATCACTTAAAAATGTTATGAAATTCCCAAAACAAGTTCATAGTACAAAATCAAATTTATCTAACCCTATTATCAGATAGATATAGTTAAATTTGTCTCCTAAAGTTACAAAGCCAGTTATCAATAAGCAGAATAATCTCATATTTTAAACCTAAAGCCCTTTTCTCTGTTTACTTTCACACCCCCAGTTTCAGTAGGTCATTTTGAACATTTTCTTCTTTATGACAAAATACTATTTCTTTGAGTGATATTCCGTAATTTTTATTGCTCATCTGTTTGGGGGCATTTAGACGGCATCCGTAGTTTTCCAGTTGTGAATTGTGCTGCTGTCCAGGTGGAGGTCAGTCACTGGGGGTATTGCCTGGAAGATCCTACTCACATACCTGGCTCCTCCCTTTCTCTTTGCTGCCAAGGGTGAAGCAGCTTTAACCTGTCATGCCCTTCCGCAATATTTTGTTTGGAGCCTACCATTTCCTGAACATACGCATTCCCCAAACCATCAGCCTTTTTGGCTTCAAATTATGACTATTGGGTATTGTGTACAGCAATAAGAAGACAATTATGCAGAATATTCTTACCAGAAAACTTGGTGCGTTGCTGTGACTATACTTGATTGTGTAATGTGAAGCCTTTGGAACTATGTTGGAGGAGGAATTTGCAAAGATTTGGAAATGTGGGCTAGAGAAGTCCAAGAGAGCAGTAAACAGAGCATGATGGGTAAACTTCAAGTCAGATCTCTGAAGACCAGAATTTTGGTAGGAATTTGGATAGTGAATGCCAGGATTAGGATGCTTTGTGTGGGAGAAGGACTCCACTGTAGTTTGACTAGATGTCATGTGTGTTTCAATTTGGCAGAGCATTTGCTGACATTTTGCTCAGGTTTTGAGCCTTTGCAAAAGACAGATTAAGGGCAAAAAATATAGGAGTGGGTAAAACCTGCAAGATAGGCCAGTATTCAACCCGGGCCATGGGTACTGTGGGCTGATTTTGGCTAGATTTATCATGAGAACTAGGGACAAATGAATACTTGAATAATTTGAAAAATTTGCAGCCGGGCTCCAAAGAAAGCCCCTGTGAAATTATGGCAATGATAAGCAAGGTTTCTGAGAGGATTAGCATTAAAAGGAAAACAAGTACATTAGTACAGAGGTATGTTGTTTCAATAATATCTCAAGAAATGACCAAACCCCACATACTGTAAGCTCAACACTGTAAAAGAGTAAACTCCTCTGAAAAATTTTACTATGAGAAGAGGTACTCAGGTCTCACTACTACTTCTGGGTTACTCAAGGGTATCCTCAAGTTTAAACATCCAGGTAATGAGTACTTTTTGTAGATATAGTTGAAGATTGTCAGGTTATTGCTTGAGCTAGTTCCAGACCTTGGTATCATCTATGTGATGCTAGCTTTTCAGGCATGGAGAATACAAGAACTGTGGGGTCATAATGACTTCTCCCCAGATTTCAAAGAAAACCTAGTAGACTGAGCAATTCCTCCTGAGCAAGGAAAGAATGAAGCTGTAAGTGTGACATGGAAGTTGCTGTGGAGAACTCTGGAAATTGAAGATGCAAGAAACATCGATCATCTGCTAAAGAAAGCCAAAGAAAGTGAGTACAATCAGTCCAAAAGAGAAGCCATCTGGGCCACAACCAGCAAGGCCAAAGGAGCAGTGTTGCTCAAACCCACTCAAGTTCACACCTAGCTACAATCTGCCCTCATTGCTGGAAATGGAACAACACAATTTAATGTTCATTTTGCTGTCCTCGGTCTTCCTTTGCCTGCATTCGTTCTATTCCTCCATTCCTCACTTTCGGAATTGAAATGACGACCCTTTGTCATTCTAGGTTGGAAGTATTAAACATTTTGAAACTTTTAAGAAGGTGTTTGCCTCTAGTCTCAGAGAATACTTTGGACTTGAACTTTTTACCACTGCTAAAACTTTTGACTTTGGTGACTCTTAGAGGCAGACTAACTGCATTTTATAAAACAAGATGGGCATGAGCTTTCTGGGGGCTAGGAGCAGAATATTATGGCTCAAATCTATAATATCTCCTAGTGGTCTTATGTCTTCTCAGGTAGAGATTTGGAAGGACAGTCTGGATTGGCACAAAAGCTTTATGTTGTGGATGTCAAGTATTTTATCCAGGTAATAGTAAAGTGACTAATATGTTGTCAGAATAGTGAATGGAAGTTGCTAAGATTATAAAGACCTGGAGCTGGCTAGTTAAAGTTTAGTCTCAGTTTCTTTAAGCACCTATACTGTCAGCTTGACAGTGCCAACAACTTTAGGGGGCCTATAGACAACTTTAAAATTCTCTAATTTAAAGAAACAGTTGAGATTTAGCTTATGGAACAGGTAAAGTTAGAAATTAACAATAAATTTGGAGGACTCAGTAGAGTCTTAGCAATCAATTAAATGAACAGTAACTTTGAGGTCAAGAGTATAAGATTAAAAATAAGTAGATTCTTATGTTACATATGATATAAACATATTTACATGTGTCATAGATTCTTATGTTACATATGATATAAGCATTTACATGTGTTGTATATGTAGCAACATATATCTTAAAGCAAAAATGGACAAATGCAGTATATATACATGCATCGATGATAATTAAGCTTAATAATGTCAACTTGATTACTAAGCGATCACCAGTTAATAAATAGAGTGCATTTCTGAGTTCTTCTGGATGCATCACAGAAATGTGTTCTTGGGTTCTATATAGGGTCACTGCTCACTTCATCTAACTTTATCTCATTTCTGGGCTGCGATAAACTATGTAGCTGTGCCTTTACAACCTGTTTCTACCTTGGAGCCAGATGAGCATGGATTGAATGTCCTCAAGTGTTTAGGTTGTTTCTGTTAAGTATTGTGTTACTGTGATGGGAAAATTCACCAATACATCATCAAATGTAAACTTTTAAATTGGCCTTTAAAAATAGCAAATTCCATAAAATATTTTTATGTACTACTATGACACTAAGTCATCTATATGAAATAACCATCATGTCCTCATTTGGTCATTTTTCATATAAGAGAACATACTCAGAAGTACAGTATAAATCTAGGTTTTGTAGTTGGGGTTTTTACAAGGGGAGCAATATAATACAGGACACATTTTATATTATTATTTATAATAGTCACTCAAAGAATCATATACAGAAATAGGTGTGGGAAATCTGTCTACACACTAAAAACCAAAGAAGCCACGTGAGGGCCTGAATCCTCTGGTAATGTCTTGCATGAGTTCAGGTGAAGATCTAGAGCCCACAATACGCCCCCATGAGTCCAGCTGGAGGCCAAGACCCCATGACAATGTCTCATGCAGGCTTGTTTAATGGATCTGTGCTGGGTGGCTGAAAGGTCAGTGGTGGAAGCTAGAAATTCTATGCTGGCGGGCTGAGGGAAGCCTTGGACCAGGAAGATGCACTAAAGTAAGATATTTTTGTTCAGATAAAGTAAGAACCAGAGCTTTCCTGAAAAGGACCACAGCTATCCTCAGCAACAGTGAGGTTCCAAGCTAATCCAAAGATGAGGAAAGCCGAGTTCCCATCAGGAAAGCCAACACGACAAACTTCTCCTGCAGACTGAGCAGTGCACCTTCTTCTCTTCTGGAGCTAGGAAGCGATGATCAAAATGAGGACCAAAACTCCCCTAAAGTGAACCGAAGCCATTCTCAGTGACAATGAGGTCCTGAGCTCCTTGGACAATGAGAAGAGCCAAGTTTATCATGAAAGCCAGCATGACGAGCTCTTGCAAGAGATCCAGCAGCTCATTACAGCTTCTAACAGCATCTAATAGCTTCTCAACTTTTTCCTCTCCAGTTCTGCCTCTTATGCTGCCAGCAACAGTCCTCAGAAGGGCCTCCCACACCCAGCACCATGCTGACTCAGTTCAGCTGGTGTTACAAGTTAACCACCAGGTGTCAATCCACCACACCAGGTTACTGTCCCATTTCATAAAGCTAAAAGCGTCAGGACCCTACAATGCCTCTGACTGTGTTAGATACATCATTTCTATGTCAAGATAATTGTAGAGCCGTCTCTGAATGTCCCCTTTATTGTACATTGCTGCTTTATTATTATCTGGAAAGCATTTTCTGGAGCTATAATTTCTTTAGTTTTAATAATTAACATAATATTTTCTTTATACTTTGGAAGACTTTTATAAAATAGCAGAATTCATTTGAAAGGCATTGTGAAAGAATTTCACAGTGAGAATAAGCATACATAGCTCCTTTCACTACAAAAGTTGGACTTAGCTAACAATTATAGATTTAGTTCCCTCCATATCCCAAAAAGAAGTTTTAAACCATAGATAATATGCATTAAATTTCTACTACTTTCTGCTAATTATTTGGAAAAGTAATCACTAAATTATAATTGGTAATTTTCTCCAGAAAAAAAAAATGAAACCAGCATGTACAGGACTTTGTTGGAACACTAAAGCCAGATGAAAAGGTAATTAAGTTAGCATTGAGTTTATTATATTTTACTGTAAAATATATTCATATAACCGTAAAGTAATTATTATCATATTTCTCCCACTTCAGTGATATGTTTAGAAAATACATAATTTTGAATTTGTTGGCCTTTTAAGTAAAACAGTTAAGAACCAGTTATTATACAAACTAGTTGTTAGTATAAGCACTCATAACAGAAACATACAGTAATAAATAGTGATAATTCAAACAAAAAAATAGGATATTCAAACACTAACATTTGTACTGTAATCCTTCCTTCCTTTCTTGCTTCTTCTTCCCTTCTTTCTTCCTCTCTTTCTCTTTGTCTCTCAGTATTGGTGTCTTTCTGGAAATGAAATGCATAGAGTACATTCAACTGATATTATCCCAATTATTTTACTGTAGGATTTGTTAGGAATTAGCAACATAACATATGCCTCGTATTTTAGTATCAAAAAATGAGTTTATTTCATACCATAAAGTTAATATTAACATTATTTAATTCTTCAGTCAAAGCTACATAAATATTTTTCTTCAGGTGAAAATTATTTTATATTTAGAAATAAAATATTAAAGGATGTGGGTTAATTTTCCTGAATACAGGCTTATCTCTGCCTTCCAGTAATTTATAAATAAAAATATGAAGAATTTCATGGGACAGTGTTAATTACTTGTTTCATATTTGACTATAAGGGCATTTTCTATGTAAAGCTATCAGAAAACAAAAAAGTCATTTCTAGTACTGTCTTTTCTCTCAGAATAGCTTGTTTACAAATACAGTAAAGCTATCTATTCAAATTACATTATATAAAAGTCCTGAAAATATTTAAAATCCATACAAAATTAAAGTTCTAAAATTAAAAGTTATCAAAACAAAATTTTCTTTTGACAAATAAGAGTGTAAAGTAAAACTAGATCATAGCTTTACGTTAAGAGATTGCTATCCAGGAAAATTACTCCCGACAGTAATTTTCCTTTCTGGGTAGGTGGTTTTATTTGCTCTCAAATATACTCAGATTAGTATTTGAATTTTTTAGCTCGTTTGAATAATACAAAACATACTGCAGTACTAAACACAGTAATTTTAAAAGATTATACATATTGGTAATTAGGTAAAAGCACACTGCTGTGTTGCCCCTGCTAAGCAATTCCTGTCTCTGGCATGTGTTTTGAGATGAATTTAGATAATTGGACCCAAAAAGATGATTTGGATGCCATAGGCATATGCAAGACTATCTCCTTTTTTATTATTAGTCTCTATTGCAAATGAAATAATACCCCAGCTTTCAATTTTCTTAAAAATAAATTCCTCCTTGTTTCCAGTATTTTACTCCAGCAAACTATTACCCTTCATTGCCTAACTCTGGTTTTCATTCATTATTTACTGGGACTATTTCCACTGGAGACAAATGGAGGAAGACAGATGATGAAACTTTTGATATTATTGCTTGTGGCTTTTAGTAAGATATTTAATGTATATTTGTATGTTAATGGCTATATATTGAAATTAATTATCTTCAAACTCTCTACTATGTATTCTCACTTATCCTTTGCATTTTTATAAGATTTTTATAATGAGATGGAGATTCCAGGATGTTCACTTGATTTTGTGCTATATTTCTTATCTATTTTCTCAAGTGGTAGATAAATTAACCATTCACATATATTTGGTACTGTTTGTCCGACTGTCTTTCTTCTTTCTCCCTTTTTTCCCTAAATAATTATTGAGTGACATTTGCAAACCATATAGTGAAGCTGGAGATACAACTCAGTGGCACAAGCACCTGCCTGGTAAGTGCAACGTCCTGATTTTGATCCCCAGTGCCAAATAAAATAAAATAAAAACCATATAGTGAAGAAACAGCATAAAAATAATACACAGTTGTATTAAGTAGTGTACTATCTGGCTAAGAAAACATCATGATGCTTTAAGTAAGAATATAGCTATCTTTATATAAAGATTGTTTTGAAAATCTTATAAAGAACACAGGCAAAACTGTATTGAAGAAATTCAGATCAGTGACTACTGAAATTAAGGAAATATTCTTAAGGTATAGGGAACAGGATAAATAAATGGTAGAAATAAAAAGAAAAGATGAAGATGAATGTTACTAACATATCCTTCTAAAATTTCAGAAGGTATGGTAACTATTTATAGGCAAATATACATCACAACTAAAGATTATATTAAATAAGTCAGACATGAGCTTAAATGCTGCATGGCTTTCTTTTATAAGAAACCCAGAGTATCAGTAAGAAGGAAAACAAACGATAGATATTAAGATGTAGGATATCCAAAGTGAAAGGAAGGGAAGCTTATTTTGGGTCACATTTTGCATAGGTTTCGTTTCATAGTTGGCTGGCTCCAAGGCAACATACTATGGTATGGCCGAGGGGCCCTGAAGAGGAGGAAGAGCACATGGCAGGCAGAAGGCAGTGAAGTACCGAAGCAGTGAAGCAGCAGAAGCAGCAGCAGCTGGCTTGCCTTTTTTGTGTCCCTTTACGTACATCCAGGCTACAAGCCTTCAGGGAAGGCAGTATGCGCACCCAGGATGGGCTTTGCCGTTATTCACACTCAGAGCTATGCAAGCCAATCTGTGGACTAATTTAGTAATCACACACCCTTTATTCCAGCATACCACACACTAGATGCAGTCATCTCTGAAAAGCCCCACCGATGACCTCATGAGGCTTTGGGGGAATATCTAGGCAGAAGCCATCATATAGAGAGATCTTTTTCAAATGGAAAGAGGAATAAGAGGTGGAAGGAGGAGAGGGAATGGAGAATGAGGAAAAGAAAAGAATTGAAGAAAAAATTGAAATAGAACTTTTGCAAGTAAAAAAGGGACTCACAGTTGGAAGGATCAGGGAGCGCTGTGGGGGGCTAGTGACGAATAAAAGTTTAGATGTGGTGTGTCCTTGTGGCCACGCTCCATGATAAATGTAGTCCTTATACCACATACATGTACAATAAAATAACTAATGATAATAAATACTCAGAGATGCGTGAGTACAGTGGTACCTTGGTTTATGAACCTAATTTGATTTGGGTGAAGAGGACTGCCTTTGTGTTTGTAAGGGAAAGATGGCTGTGGTTGTGTTGGTTCCAGTTCAGTTTGACACCAGAAGCAAAATGTTGCTGACCATTTTTGTTTGCAAAACAAATTGTTTGCAAACAGAAGGGTTCATAAACTGATGCATTACGGAATGTCCAACTGAGGCAGAGTGAATGTCTAGCCCTAGAGTATACTTGCTATGTTTGAAGAACAAAGAAAAGTCAGTTTTAGAACAGTAGGATCTGAATGTTGAAAGATGTACAAATATCACACATATTCCCATATTTTGCTTTAATATGGTTTTATTACAGTTTGTTCACCAAACATTTCAAACATGTCAATACCAAGAGCAATTCACATATCAGCTAAAGGGATAACAGTTTTACTATATAATTAACTTCTTGTTAGTTTAATGGTAGAAAGTGTGTGAACATTTTTAATTAAAATAAATGTCTTTATTTCATTAAAATATTGCTTTATTTCATTAAAAATATTTCTTACTGCAATAATCACTGAACTGAAAAATTTTGCCTGGTGCAAAGTCTACACTATCCTCTAATATAGGGGAAAGATTGTTACAATTAAGTGTAATGGAATTGAAAAGGTAAATACTTTCACCCTACTTCTGAGGATTTGGTTACTAGTCTTTGTTTTTCTGTATTCTGGACAAAACAATCAGCTTCTTCTTTGCTTTTCTTCAAAAGACGGGTAAAATGAAATTCAAAAGCTGTTTACTCAATCACTTATTTCTGTAACTAACATATGCTACATTACTTGTACTCAAACTTATTTTTTTCTCCTGCAAGTAACTTTCATTTTGTGTTAAAGTGTTTGAGTGTTAAACATTTCCATGCTTCAAATTTTTTATGAAATGTCCAAGTATGAGACCTCCACTTACATATTTTTGCCAAGAATGTTTTCACTATTTGAGTTCTCCTGCTGTTTCAAATGAATTATAGAAAGTATCTTTCCTATTAGTAAACAATTTCATGGGGATTTTGATGGGATTACATTGATTCTGTAAATCACCTGAGTCTTATGACTATTTAACAATATCAGTTCCTCAAATTTATGAGCATGGGATATCTTTGCATTCATTTTTACCTTCTTTAATTTCATTCATCAGCTATTAAAATGTTCACCATGTAAGTAGTTCATGTCTTCGGTTAAGTTTATTCCTAAGTAATTCATTATTTCTTGCCATTGTGAATGGCATTTTCTTGATTGCCTCCTTAGGTCATTTGTTGTGCAAAGAAACAATTCCAACTTTTACATGAGTTTTGTATCCTACAAGTTTATTGAATTTTTCTACCGTTAAAACAATTGAATTATAGTTTTCTAGATGGGTGCACTTGGCCAAGACACAGTTTGTTTAAATTTTAAAAAGTTATTATAGTAAAAGCATCATTGTCATTAACCCCTCTATAAATACTGGTCTTCACTTTGGATATATTTTCCCATCATTCTTGATACTTTTTGAAGCAGTCCTGGAAGTACTTTCTCATGAGGGTCTTTAGTTTTTCTGTCCTAGCTGCCTGGATGTCTTGAATGATTCAAAATGTTTATCTTTCATCATCATTTTGATTTAGGGAAGAACCTGAAGTTTTATGGTGCCAGATGTGATGAATAAGATGATTGAGGCCATACCACAATAATTTTATGAGCTTAAATTTCTGTTGTCACTTGAAAGGAGCAGTTATGGACATATTCATCACATCTGGTAGGAACACACAAAAAAGAATTTCCAGAACTGCTTCAGAGTGTGTCAGGCATGATGGGCTAAGTTTGTGTAAACTCAGGGGAGTATTTTTAAGGGGAGTATTGGTAATATGTATTTTAATATTAGAGTTTTGAAAACAGTCATTCACTGTTTATTTCAATCACACCTTGTATATAATTCTCAATTGTATATTAGTGAGTGTGGCTACTGTACATTTGTTCAGTACAAATATGATAAGACCAACAACTATGATTGTGCAACATTGTAAACTGATTTCATAGAAAGAAACAAAAATCTCCCACTACAAACATTCTTCATTACTGAAAATTAATTTCTACTATTTTGTGATGAAATTACAGTATTTGGTTAGTTGGTTTGGGTTTCTGAGATAAACCGTAGGAATTTGGTTAAATTAGGGATTCATTTCTCACAATTTCACAGTTTTTCTTTGCCAGTTGGCTATACATGTAACATGAGGTGACAATAATACATAGTGTCATAGTATTGGAAGTTAGTTTAATCATCTAATAGTTATGTACTGGAACTGACATAAATACAGTTAGTTTTTGAATAGTTGGCTGTGCTCTAACTGCTGTAATTGCCTTGAGACTAGCATGGTTTGACATGATTATCAGCCAAGCAAATTGTTTCATTTGAGTTTGCTATGCTCCATTTGGTACCCTGCTACAAGGTTACCAATTATCAGCTTGTAAATATGCCATTTACCTGTTCAGGGAAAGAGCTGACCTTTTATGAAGGTTATCTCTAGGGACAGAAAAAGAAATAGGGAACTACATATAAATAAACATACAAAGTATACAAAAGATTACCTTTTTAATGACTATTTAAATATATATTTTTAATTACAGCAGGAAAACATTGTGGACAGATTCAAACACCCACAATAAAGTAAGTTTTTTTTTTTGTTTTTGCTATTGTTGTTTCTTGTGCATATCAGCTATGTTTACTTAACACACCAGTTCATTAAGTGTGCAACAGCATTATATCTAAAGAATGTGAAAAACTTAAAATATTTTATTGCTAAATGCAAAGAGTCCTCTGAATTCTTGCAAAATTGTACCAACAGAATTTTGCAATGTGGGCTGGACATATATCTTCAGTTTATAAAACAAAAAAGCAGTATCTCCGAATCACAATAAACAAGGTAGAGCAGTATTTGTTGTAAAGGCAAAACCATGTAAAGATCTTAAAATTCCATCCTGGCATAGATGTAAAGTACTTAATACTTAAGCATTTTAAATACAGGATATTTTACAAGTGAGAAATGAAATGTAGACTAAAGGAGATTACACTAGGGTTCAATTCTTCCTTCAGTTTATTAAGAGTACAGTGGCGCTGTTGGCAAAATACTAGATTTAATATAAGCTCACCCTAATAATTTTAAATGCAATTCTTAGTGTTATTTGCAGCATTGTGTTATTTTGGTATTATGCACAATAATAACCTCAAAATAAATTGGAATTCACAAGACAACCAATCATTCGGGGGGGGGAGTATGTTTTAGGACACATTGTAAGAATGAATTGCTAAAACATAAGAATAAAATACTTACCAACAAGTACAATTTCATGTTATGGATGTGAAATCTTGTTCTGAGACTGTATTATGTTTTGTGAAATTATCAGTATCCATAAACATGGAATCTCATAAATATATCTCATTTTAATGTTTTTGTGTGTCAGTGTAATTTTTTTTTAAAGAAAAGCAATGCTATCCGATTCTCCTTAGTTTTTGCTTTATCTCCTATAATAACTAACCTTTCACTTCTATTCAGTGATGTATAGCAGAAGACAGTGTGTGTATCTACCTCTTTCCTAAATACATCCTTAAGGGCCATTACAAGAATATAAATAAACCATTATTTTTTGTATCCCTACATCAAGGGTATTTCTTTAAGTTCGCTTTGTGATTCAGTCATCTTTGGTTTAATCAAATGCAGCATATGTATTGGCCACTTTATTAAACTTTACTCATGAAGATACTGTTTACATGTTCTTAACCCTTTAAAGTAATACTTTTAGAACTTATTTTAATTGACAACACTGGAAAATAGTGGAGTATTTTTTTAAATTAAATATACAGAAACTTGTCAATACCATAAACTAAGTATGGTGATAATCATCTATTTTAAGTAGTAGAAAAAAATCATGAGATTAAGTTTGCCATATTTTCTAACATTTTTATGGTTTTTAATATGAAAATGAAAATGACAGAGAATAATAATTGTAGAAAATAACTTTTGCTTTACCAAGCATCTTGTGTGTTACACAAAAACTAGTGTAAAATTATCTCAAGTCTATGGATATATGTTTTCTTCTGAAAGTAAGGCAACATAAACTATTAAAAGATCTACTATTAATGAATAAAATTGTTTAAAGGTTTGACAGTTCTGCAGATTTACATTTATTATGCAGAATTCTGTTAGGATTCTGGAAAATGATGTGCACTAGTAAATCTAGAGGCCTAATTTTAGAATTCTCATAAAACTTATAGGGAAGAAGTAGGTAGAAGGAACCAAATAATATTCATAAAATATAATTATATTCTTATTAAAATTAATGAATATATAGTTCAAATTAGAAGTGTGTTACAGAATGCCATAGCATAAATCTTCTACAGAAAATGAGGTAAAAATAATGAAGGCATCTAAGACTAGTGACAACACTAGCAATTAAAATTAATTGCTATTTTAAGGAGAATGTCCCTTGTCATGCTATATACAGTCTGCCAAAAAACATATACACACTTCAGGAAAAGGAAAATAGTATGTTTTTTCAACAGATGGTGCTAATTTTGTATGTGGGATGTTGTATATTGCAGAAAACCCACTACACTGCCAGCCCGTGGAGAAGATATCGGAAATGCAAGTGCAGCAATCTCAGTGACCGAGGCCACCCAAGCAACTGCTCGCTGCACTAATAAATGTCTGGAAACTAATGACTCCCTCTTTGAGCACCTCTTGTAACTGCACAGGGTAAATATAACATATTAAGCTCATTAGGCCTCCATACATTTAGTATTAAATTATGTATAAAATTGTTTCTTTTCCTGAAGTGTGTATACATTTATTAGCAGACTGCATATTTTATGTTGAAAAATTTAAGTTGAAAAAGAAGATATCAGAAAACACATACATGAAAATATCCTCTGTACTCACCACAAAAGATGAGGTATCAAATTGAATAGAAAAATCGAATGTTAGATGGAAAAACAGTTGCAGGTGCCACTGGCATATTCATAAAGGACAAGAGCAAACCCCTACTGAAATAAGTGGTTGACGATACAGAATAGGATACGCTCTGACAGGCGCGTCCAAACTGTACTGAGAGATGCTCCCACCCAAAATTACTCTGAGGGATGTCTGTTCCCATCAAATCATGGAAATACAGGAAACTGGAGATACATCCTCATAAGTTTGTACAATATGGTTCTCACTAGTTAAGAGATGGTTAAGTGGCTGAGCGCCCCTTATCACAGGGTGCAAAAAAGTTTGAGTCGCTGCTCGTGGAGTTCAGTTGACTAAATCTATCATTCTATGTATTATTAAAATAATTAACATTATGATATGTACTTCTTTAAAATTATAAATCGTACATGACACATTAACATTTTAAAATGTATTACTCTGCACTTTTTCCTAACAATTATAGGATTTATATTACATATTCCTACGTTATATATAATAATACAATGCATATAAAATATCTACTGTTATAGTAAGATTTATGTTTTTTTTTGATAAACATATTATTGACCACTTGGTTGTGCTATTAGTAGTATTAATTATGCTAGTGTTCTTGTCATTATCCTTCCATTGAACAATTATTGGACATCTACTTGCTAATCATCACATATATTCTTGCACAACTACCACAGAGTAAAAGAAAAACCTTATAATCCTCTTATGTTTACAATCTAACAAGGAAAACAAATGCCAACTTCACACTTACTAATACATGTAACTGTTTTCTGAATTTAGTTCTCATTTTCTATTAAGCATCTACCATTAACTTTAAATTATTTGAGATGGGACTGACCATGCCCAATTATAGATGTCTTTTGCAGTATTTGACATGCATATTTGTAGAACTTGTGATTCGATTATACCATATTGTTTACACACTCTTCTCTGGAATAGCATTACTTGACTTAGAGCAAACTTCATGTTTCAGTCATCTTTGTATTTCCAGTGTAAAGCTGCAGTTATACTGGGTAAGAAGATTCAAGAGATCTGGTGTGTGGCTGAACATTGATACTTAACAGTGCAGTGTAATGCACTGAAAAACTTGTTGGGGGTGGATCCCATGTTAAGTATTTCATCACACAACACACAATGTGTGTGCATGCACACACACAGACCTATGCAGATTTAAGGAGGTGTTAGATGTGTCTTTTGTATTGAATGTGGTGATGGTACAAATGGTATTTCAGTGCGTCAAAACTTACCAAATTTTGTACATTAAATATTTACAGTTGTTTATATTTCAGCTCTACTTCCAAAAGCCATTAAACATTTACAAAAATTGTGTAGGAATAAAGAGTGATGAAACTAGGTTAGAACAGTACTGATGTTGTTTGGTGGAATTATGCCAGTAATACACAATACATACCATAGTTTACAGCAGAATAGTTCTTTTTAAGAAATATGATGCTTTTGAAATTTGCAGGAACAGATCTGAGATGAGGAGAACTGCATTACAGATATTTGTGTCTGATCTACATTAAAAAATAAGACTCCTCAACTTCAACCAAGTGTTATACATGTTACATACGTTAAAAAAAGATCTGAAACTATAAACAGAATGAAGGAATTATGGGTGGTTCTTTCAGTTTAATAATGGGTGTTATCTACCAGGTCCAGTTGGAGCTTATCTGACTGGCTAGAGGTGTGCAAGTTTATTTAGTCTTCTATAAATAGATCCCCACTTGTAACAAAGCAATGATTTCTGTCCAACAATAGTTTAAATGATAGACTTAAATGGTTCTTGTTTAGTGGAAAAGATCAAAAGTTATAGTTTATAACGCTACTTGATGTTTCCTAAAAATTACTTTATTTTTGGAGAAAACTTACTTGATGTGTTATTTTGATGTCCTTATATCAATCCAAGGACCTCTAGCAATATTTTAACCTGCTTTGTTATTTTACTACTGCTTCATGATTAATTAGTTCATAATTAGATACACATCTAATCTTTGTTTTTATTAGAGTCGGGCTTACAACTTCTTGTAAATTATACAACAATGTCCCCTCCTGCTCTAAGGAAATGCTCCTTTCTTACCTCAGTCTTGTTTTGTGGTGTTGACACCATCTCCATGACTCTCTCATTATAGTATTAAATTCTATTGGTCTAATTGACATTAAATTAACAAAGAGTTATCCTTCTTCATCTTTGTTCCTTCTTCTTTTGGAATCAAGAAAAAATGCCAATTTCGGTCATGGAACTATGAAGGAAATAAGAATCAAGAATTCCCAATTTGCAGTGGAAAGGGGAGCAAGAGTTAGAGGACGGGATGGCGAAGGGGTCGGGCATTGGAAAAAATGAGTATGCATTGTACACGTGTGTCAGCCGCCCATAGCAAATGTAATCATTCTGTGTTGCCAGCATGAACTGAAAAGGAAATGGAAGGAAACCGCGGAAAGAAGATATGGGGGAAGGGAGAAGCGCGGGGAAGGGCAGGGGATGGGGAAGAATCCAGATTTGTTAAGTACGTGTGTGGATCCCGAGATGAATGTGACCATTATGCAGTGTGCTGCAAACGTGAACTAAAGGATCCCCACACAGTTCTCTCACTACATTCTGAAGCAGCGGAAAGAAAGAAAACAGATTTTGAAAATTTATTTAGGGTTTTAAGTCAAATTTTCCTCAAATAACATTGTTCCTTGTTTTGTTTATGGCTTTTCTGGTTCATATGTCTCCATTCTTTTGTCTTTAAAATAAAATGAAAAAAAAAAAAAAGGGGAAATATATTTTTGCTCCATAGAGTTAGATTTGTTTATTTCTTCCAAAAAATTCTAACTAGAAAATTAAGCAACAGACATACTGAAACACTGATTTAGAAAACAAGTATGCTAGATATGAGCGCATGCTGCATTAAAATATAAAAGCCTAAAACTTCAATTTATAAGAAATTTCATAATTGAAGAACTATTCAAAATGCACTTTCTTGATCATTATATTTTCACTAGAATCTCAGTACAATAATGAAATCGCCAATGATGAATTTGCATTAATATTAACAATTCCAAAATGATACCAGAAAAGTTTTCTTTGGAATTAGGAAACAACAACAGTAAAACATCAGAAAAACAGGTGTAATAATAGTTGATAGCTCAGGAAATTTCCTATTAAAAATCTTAATATAACGTTAGAAGGAAAATTGACATATCAGTATTTTCTTTTTCTTTTATCTGCAAAAAATGACAGGCTTTACCTATGGGAAATATTCAACAAATTAATGATTTTTTTCTTTTAAATGCATTGTGGTACTAGCACCTTCATGACCCCTCTCCTCTCCTCACCTGGGCTTTAGAGAGGTCCTTTGCTCACCTTACACATCATGTGTATTTGATAATTGTTTTGTTTCCCATAACCAGTGCCAAAATTTGGTCCTTTGCAATATCAGGTGGACACTCTTACTGAAGAGTGGAAGAGGAAGTGACAATTAGAGGAAAGAAAGATCACTGAATTCTTTATGTCTGTGTGTTTTTGTTGTCCTCGTTATCATTCAGTATTCACACATTATTAATATAATTTACTCTCATTTTTGAAACCTTCATATTATATTGCCATGATTTGTATGTGTGAAAGTTTTATTAATACACTGAAATTTAGAGATTAGAGATATTACATTATTCTTTATTTTTATCCACATGTCCAAACAATACATTTTAAAAAGGAACTTATCTCTGTTTGAACAAAGAATTTATATAATAATTTCTTAAATTTATCTCCTGTAAGGGAATAAGTTCTAAACCCAGCAAACTGATATTTGACCACCAAAGAATATTCCCTCTATGATATTTGATATTTTTTCCCGGCAATGTGTTGGTATTGGCAAACAATTTATGTGGTATTTGCATAAGCTAAAAAAGAGAATTCTGTTTTCTAGTAGAAATATATGTTCTCAACTTCTTACCACTCTATGTTCTAGAGAACTGCACAGTATGAGGTAGACTCACCGGGAATCCTTGCAGAAAGTCTTTTGGGAAGCTTAGGTTCTCAAGCATTAAATTTATAAATGTCAATTTGTAAACAACACCTAGTAATAGAACATGGAAATCGCATTCTATCACTAGGTAGTATTTAACCTCAGCAACGATGTTAAGTTTTCTATATATGTGACAATGACTAACAATCTTGTAGTGTCCCCAAAAAATCCACCTTAAGAATTTTACCACTTTCTATTCCTTTTATCATTTATCTCTTTTCTTTTTTTTCCTTTCTCAGAGTAAAATCTCAAGTCAACTTCTCTTCTTTACTCAGTGCATCATTACACAATGGTGTACACTATCAAATGATGTAAATACAAAGCTACAATAATTGTGCAGATGTAAACGCCCACTATATTGTGTCCACAGTATGTATCTGTGGGCTGCATTTTCATAAATGCACAAGTTTTCTATACATTTTAAACCATGCATTTTCTACATCTTTTTATGTATACATCTTTAAACCAATAATATACATATATTTCCACCTAGATTTCTCAGAGCTTTTTTGCTGCATTTAAGGAATCAATATTATAATATATGGTGTGAGTAAAACATCCACAGTGTTCTCCTATACAGTGATGGAAGTTATTTGCTTAAATGCACACTTTTCTTCCTGAGTAACAAAATCAGATGGTAGTAACTCCATACAAGACAGGCAACATTTTTATATTTCAGCAAAAAATCTGTGTTTACATATGGTAATATATGTTTGTTACTCTTTTCTCGTGCTGATGTATTAGATAAGTTAAAGACAGTGAGAAATCTTACTTTAATGCAGCACCTCCAGCGCGCAGGACCTTTTATAGGTGCTAGGAGAGTCAGATCCATAGCCAATTCCATATTTCACCTACTCCTTAGAGCAAATAAAACAGCAACTTCACATTAAATAGAACCAGCGTTACCTAAATGCAAGTTAGATGACCCTTCAAATGAAAGCAATTTGCTTAGATTTGTCTAAGTCTTTATTGTAGCTGTCATTCCTTTTTAAAATTGCATATTTCAGTTTTTCAGCCACTTCAAGAGAAGCCTTAGAGAAATTGATTGCTATGAAGTGAGTAATTGGAATCAGTTCTGGTTCTACCACTAGGTGTTATTTAACCTCCTGTGCAGATCTTTTCTCTAAATTAAACACTTAGATTTGTTCTCCAAGGCTCCCTTCAGCGCTGATATTTATGCTATGTTTCTAGAGCAGAGACACAGCCAATAGGCGTAAATGTTCATTGCACTGGTTGGATAATGAATTTTTCCAGCAAATCTACTCTTCTCAATAGACACATTCCGGGCAATCTGCAGGGTTTGTACTGGCTGTTCTGTCAGAACATTTCTCCCTCGATTTTCTCTGTGATTAGCTTTCCCGGTGTTCTGAAGTCTTTGATTATCTATCGCCATCTAAACAAGGTCTTCTCTCGACAGCCCCAAATAAAAGTTTACCTGACCCTCCCTTCTCTACATCAATATTCTCCACTCCCTTTTGTATTCTGCCTTTCCTTTTCTTGTGGAGTGTTCTTCTTTAACACCTGAGGTTATTTACTTATCTATTTTGCAAGTGCCCACCAGCACTCTCCAATAACTGTAATCTAAGAGTGAGAGTTCTCTGTCCCTCACATGGCACCTAGAGCAGAGCCTACACCAAATCATCATTAAGTACATTTGCAGAAGCAACAAATTGCTAGGAGAGTCAGACAGACATGTAGGACACCTTTCAGTAATCTTAAAATGTTCTATTCATCTTTAAAATAGAATATCTTTGCTCTCTCAAACTAAAACAAGTGGGAATACTCTGAAAAATCACAAAGTGATATACATCTTTATAAATGGAGGAAAGTATCTAAAGCATATTTTCCATCCAGATTTTGAAAATCCAATTTCTTCTACCTTAAGAAAGCCCAGAGCAGGGAAAACAACAAATAAACATACAAAAACAAATGGAGAAAAGGGAAGAGTGAAGAATATTTTGAAAAAGCTCTTTTGGTTCAGAAGAGAGAAAAGGCAAATCTCAAGCGTTGACCACCTCTTCCTGCTTCCTATCCCTACTCTTCAGTAGAAGCACTGCCAATTCTGAACGTACTTAGTGAGCCAAGAAACAGGTTTAAAAAGCACCAGCTAAAAGAAGAAAGGGCTTACTAAGGTTAGAGCTAAGACTGGGTAGAGATAAAGATTGAATAATCAGCCAAAACTCAGGTTTCGAAAGGTTTTAAAGGCTTGCCCATTTGATTACGACTATTTTAGAGGCACAAAGAATACATTTGCAAAAGAAAACAAAATATGTGTACACTGGATAAAATTTTAGAAGGCTTTCTAAATTAATAGGTTATAATAGAAATTTAAGTGCTACAGCTTCCTTGGAGATTGTGTATATATATCTCCAATTGTTAACGTGAACCAAGTAGAAGAGAACCAAAATCTCTTACTTGTGCTTCCCCTAACATTGTCCATTCCATGGCTTTATACCCAAGCAGAATAACAAATCATAAGCAACAGACCATAAATATATTTTAATTCTTAGGTCCTAATATTATTAGATAAATTCATAGGTAATTCCCAGCCTTGAACCTTCTAAATCACATGAAACTAGGCTGACATATGATCAATAAAATTTGGTTCAAGGCCCCTAAAGAGCTCACATACTTACAGTAAGCATTTTATTCTGACCTTTCCATTAGCTGTTGCTTGGTCTGAACACATACAAATGAGCTGTGACACAACCAAACCATTTATTTTCTCTATCTTAGTGGTCTATCTGGAACACTGAGTGATTGATTCAGTTGCAAAACATTTGTAGATTGCATAGAGTCACCAATATAAACTACATTACCTAGGTTGGCATCCAACCAAAACAGCTCTGATGCGTCATTACAGAGCTAGACAAAGGGTGTCATGTAATCCATTTTCATAGAAAATACTGAAACATTATTTTTATTAATAGTCCTTTTAATATGAGTCCAGTTGTGCCATTGGTCATTCTACACATAAAATTCACAGTGTGAAAAAGCACCCAACTTTATGCTAAAACAAAAAATGCTAATGATTAAGAGTCAGATCAGAATGTTTCTTACATTCAAAAAAGTTACTGCCAGATAGAATGCTGATGAGCGTAATTCCCTGTTCAATAAGTCTGTTGACTTCCCTTTTGTATTCCCTCAACGATTTATGTAAAACTCAAATCTCTGCTGATTGCATAGCTCAAGAATATACAATTGACACATAGGTCACTTTAATGAAATTTCAGTTTCATACTACATATCTTAAAAGATGGAGCTGGGGATATAGCTCAGTGGAATAAGCGCCTGCCTAGCAAGCGCAGGGTCCTGAGTTCAATCCCCAGTACCGCAAAAAAAAAAAAAAAAAAGATAATTATCTCTAATTATAACATCCTTATGTGAAAGGATAATGGAAAAAGTTTGTATGTCTATTCATAGTAATATTATTTTACATATGTCTGGCTTAAATTCAGAGTGTGTGGTTGTTACAGAAAAAGATAAACTCAAAGTACACAACAGTGTATTTCATACACTCAAAATAAGAGACAAAGGCATAATTTCTGATGAATGAGAAATAGGTAATTTTAAAGATAAGAGTCTGATTAAATAATTTTTACATTTACCTTGGTTACTTTTCTCTCATTGCTGAGACAAAACACCTGACACCCAAAATGAAGAAATGAAAAACTTATTTAGCTCACAGTTTGTGGAGGTTTCAGTCCATAGTCAGCTGGCTCCAAGGCAGAGTGGCACATGGCAGAGGGCAACAGTTCATGGGGGCATAAGATAGCAAAAAGCAACAAGGGCACAAGGTGGGGAGTGGAGGCAAGCAGCCTCTTTCTCTCCCTTATATTGTAGGCAAACTACCTGCCCCAGGGCAAGTGTAGCACTCACATCCATAATCCCAACATTGGGCAGTGACTTAATCATGACGCTAGAAGCCTGCTCCATGATTGCATGAGGCTTTGAGGGGACATCCAGACACAAGACTAACAACATTATACAATACTTTTATGTTACTCTAGGTGACACCATGACATCATCATTAGAAAGTTCAAAAAAAGCTAGTTTCATGACATATACGATTTGTCCTGTAAACCAGACAAAGTTTATAAAAACAAAGTTTTTGATATAATGTACATTATAAAAATTAATTTGTGAGTAAAATATTATGATGGCCTTGTAGTCAAGAAAATCATGACTATAACCTGGAAAAATTAACTTTATTTCTTTTTTTTTTTTTTTTTTTTTTTTTTTTCCCGGGACCGGGGATCGAACTCAGGGCCCTAGTGCTCGGCGGCAAGCACTTAGCCCACTGAGCTGTACCTCCAGCCCAACTTTATTTCTTGATGCTCTTAACTATTTAACTGTTTTTACCTAACTTTACTTATGTAAAATATCATTCATTATTGTGATGGGTCAGTGGTAAAAATTGAATTACCTTTGTGAGGATACTTTTATATCAATGATATCTCATGACTCTCATATTCTACTGTCTATGAAGCACCCATAGGATGATCATCTTAGGAAGGTTTATACAAATACCATTTATAGAAATGCAATCCTAACCGGCCAAAAGGTAAGACCTCAACATTCTCTCTTTTGGGATTTCTTTGCAGTACAGTTCCCAAGCTGCGAAGCTTAGTATGATTTCTTGTGTGATAAACAGCTCATGCCTTCACTTCCTTGGCATTCTTATTATCCTTCTCAACTCTTCCCTGTACTGAAAATGTTGCCTCTTAACCTTGCTACTTAGATTGTCTGGAGACCCATGATGCATTGCAATGCTTTCCTGGGAGCATCCACCTGGAAACTAAGTCCTAAATCCTGAGAAAAAAAATCCTTGTTACGCGCTGCCTCAAAGACTTTTCTAATTTAGTATCACCGGATCTGCTCCACTCTCCACTGTTGCCTATTGATGGTAATGTACTATCACACGTAGTCAATGTGCATTTGTCGGCTCAGTTACTAAATCCATGGCATCTGCATATTCACAGTGAAGGTAAGAGCTCTCTGGGGAATTCATTCAGTCACTGTTAAAGGGCTTTTTGGTGTTACTATAAAGAGAACGCTCCTGTAAGCAGGTGTCTGCCCATGCTCAGGAATCTGGAATGATTTCCCATGCACTTTGTGAAACGTGCAAGAGTTCAGATTATAAGTGATACTTTTCATTATTCACGTTATCCTTACTTACAATCATTCTTCCTTGTATGACTTTATGACTTCCTTTCCATGACTTTGGATCCTGCAGTCTTGTTTGTATATACCTCAGCACTAGGTTCTCTGCTTTTGCCGAAGAAAATAAAAAATGTGTGACTGCATCATTGCCATTGCGGTATCAAAACTTCAGCCTCAAAACAACCAGAACCAGGACACACTGACTTCAGCTGCTTTAACTTACAAATTTAACACATGAACCCCTTCGTCATGCAGACTTGACTAGTGTGATAATACAGTGCTGGCTGGCACACTAAATGGGATTATTTTTAAATGTGTGTTAGGGGGAGCAAAAGGAGAAGAGGATGTTGAAGACATCTTGATATAGTATCTATGACAACAAGCATTTATTTTTTACACATTGATAATAAAGTTTGGTGAGGTACATGTAACTAAAAACAATTCCTCTTCCTCCTCAAAAACATCCCACAATTATAGGACAGTGAAAACTAAAACAGAACTTCAAAGTTATGACAGTGATACATTGCCTTGCCAGGTTTCTTATATTATGCATTTATAACTGTGTTAGTAGAGAATCAATAGATATCATACAATATAAATATAAAAATGATTAAAATATTATGATGAAAATTATTTAACATGCAATATTAAACTCTTAACTCTTTTGTCCTAGCAGCCTCTTTTTTACTTCCTTCCATACCTCTCTGTCTGTGTCTCTATCTGTCTAGCTCTGTCCCTTTCTTTAGCTCTGTTTTTAATTTGAAGTTCATTCTTGTTGATTTGTCTATTGGCAGAAATCTCAGAAGTAGTCTTTGCAATTTACTTGAGCAATCAAAAACTTGAGTTTATAAGACACAATGAGGCTAAGGTCAGAGGAAGATGGCTTGACTTATTTCACTTGACATTTCAGTCTGAAGGTACATTCATTTCCTAAAAATGATTTGTTTATTCTTCTTCATGGCAGAGTAGTACTCCACTGTATATAAATAGCTATTTTCTTATCCAGTCATCCGTTGGTGGGCATACAGGCCACTCTGAAAGTTTAGCTATTATAAATCATGCTGCAATGAACATAGGTATGCATGTGCTGCTGTAATACAATGACTTTAATTCTTTCATGAAGATACCCACATGAGTAACACCTAGGGGGAGTGGAAATTTTACTTTTAGATATCGAGGAATTCCCATATTGATTTCTATCTATATGACCTGAAGACCTCATGAATGAGTAACTTCTTAAAAACCCTCTTCTTATTATCATCATATTGGCTATGGCTACACCATTTCAACACTTGAATTTTGGAAAAGATAGATTGAAACTATGTCACTGCCCTAAGGGTAAAACAGTTGAAGCAGAAAGAGCTATGAAGCCATTGTAAGAACCTAGGAGGAGGTGATTGACTTACACCTTAAAAGTAGTGAGACAGCTACTGAAATATTTTGAAATTACAGATATATTTTCAAAGTTGATATTCAATGCCATGGTTCTGTTACTCCTAAATCTATGTGACGTTTACACTTCTGCTTTATTTGTATACTGCTTTTAATTTCCTAACATAGTACTTTTCATGTAAAAATATAAACTACAACAAATTTTATATAATTTGTTTAAAACTAATTGAAATCTCTGATTAATTTCAAGTTTCTTTGAATGAAATTATTTTCTCAAATAACACTGGTAAGCTTTGATGAAAGTGTTTGTGTGTTTGTGATGTAAGTATATGTGTGTGTATGTGTGTGTGTGATTGTCAATATTTTAAATTAAGGTGTCAAAACATGGACCATCTTGCTTTAAAATTTTTAATGCAGTAATTTTTAAACAAAAGAGGAAAGAACACACCTTGGAGACCTCCAGTGTAAATGGGCAATGGGAGCAATAGTATCGAAGATGCACTACTAAACATCTACAGGAAGCTTCATCAGGGCAGTCTAGAGGAGACAGGACTCACAGGGCACTCTGAGATATTCATCCAACAGTGACAGTGGTTGAACATAGCATTCAGAACAGAGTGGACACTTCTGCGTAGAGTTCGACCCAAAACCCAGGGCATGTTACAAACTGATAGCCACTTAGATATCCTCTCAATAGCTGGGCTTAACACAGCAACACAACTAAATAAAGGAAGTGAGCACAATTCTTTGAAATATACACAACCCGCTGAAAGCTTATACCATAGATACTAAGGTGGATAAAACTACAGAGAATTAAAATTGATAACAAAAATGATCAGTGAGATAAAAGGAGAAACAAATAACAGCTGAATTAATAAATAAAATGATTAGTGAGCTCAGAGAAGACATACATGAGCAGCTGAGTGAATTAAGACATACTAAGTAGAGTATAAAGCCCACTTCAGTGACAGCATAGAGGTCCAGAAAAGAACCAGTTAACAATCCTGGATTAGTCAGGTAGAAACTATATTAAAATTTTAAGTAATAAAGAGGATGAATCAAGACATAGCATATCAAAACTGAAAGACATGGTAGATGTACTACAGCTTTCAGTCAGTAGCAATGAAAAAAGTATGCAAGAGATCCTAAAAACTCTAAACTCTAGAAAAAAGGAACTTAAGAATCAATAGCTGTATGTGGGTTTTGAAGTCCAAGATACTGTCTTAAAGCACTGACTAAAAGTATGGCAGGAAAAGTCACAAACCTGAGGAACACAACAGATACAGGTGAAGAAGGCATTTCAAATCTTAAAGAGACTGGGAAAGAAAAGCAGCTTTCCACAGCACATTCTAAACAAAATGCTAGAAATTCAGAACCAGGAGAGAATACTAAAAGTTGTTTAAAAAGGTGCCAAATCACTGGAAAGGAAAAACCCATCAAAGTAAAAGAACATTTCTCAAAAGAAAATTAAAGCCAGGAGATCTTGGAATTAAGCATTAAAAGCCTTGAAAAAGTATAATTTTCAAAGCAGATTACTACATCCTGTAAAGATAATCTTCCAAACTGAAGGAAAAATAAAGACCTTATATGATAAAGATAAACTCAAGAAATTCATGACCACCAATCGAGCATTGCAAAATACTTAGAGACCTAAACAGAGATGATAAGAACAATAACCCTGAAACCAAGGAAAAGAGTGTGTCTCATTGGAGAAGTAAGTAAGGAAGGGAACTGAATGAAGCATTGGAAAAAGAACAGAATGACAGGAATTACTACACACCTCTCAATAATATGTAAGTGGTCAAAACTTTCCAATTAAAAGACACATACTTGCGGGTTAAATGAAATTTATGACCCCTTTATATGTTGTTTTCAAGATAAAAATCCTACTTGCAGAGACATACACAGACTCAACATGACAGGATGCAAAATGAATTTAAAGTAGCTGTAGCTAGAAAGCAGGGAAGAAGAGTTAGAATATCAAAATTCAACCCAGCTATTCCCTTCTGGGTATTTTCCCAGAAGAACTGAAAACATTGTATCACAGCAATATATGTGTACCCATGTTTATAGCGGTGCATTTTATAATAACTAAATTGTGGAAGCAACTCAAAAGTCCATCCATTGAGGAATGGATAAAAAGTTGTGGTGTTTTTATATAATAGCATATTACTCAGCTATAAAGAAGGATAAACTCAAGGCTTTTACAGGTAAATGGTCACAACTAGAGACCATACTCATAAATGAAATAAATCAGACCCATATCTGTCAACATTAGCCCTTCTTGCTCTCTCACGGTACACAAAATGACAGGGAATCCTGCCAGAATGGTCAGGACTAAAATATTTGACAAGTGTGTGATCTTTCTGCTTGGTGAACTGGTTCTTTGCAAATTTGACAGGGAATTCCATGATTAGATAACATAAAATAATACATTTGTTGTCCTGACTGGAAACTAATAATTCAATAGTTTAGAATAGGATAGTTTAATGTTTTGGTGTGTTTTGTGAGATACATTTTGTAACATATAAAGACAAACTCATATTAATAAATACATTAGGTTTGTCTACTATTATAACTACAGCAAAATTATAGCCTGCATGGCAATGTGACTCATTGAATTAATGTCCCCTTACTTCCCACTGAGCCTGCATAAATAAGGGAATCCTTATGTCAACTCACATTAGTGAAGTAATGTATCAAATATTTCTTATAGTGAGCTCACAAAGCTCATGAATTAACAGTTTATGTACCTGTTACAAGAATTGGAATGGAATGTATTTTGGATAACACACCACAGTATCGCGCTGTCTCTGTCACTACGCTTTGAAAAAGAATTTGAGTTCTAGGGATTTGATGCCTTTTACTGTGTTCTTGCCACAGTTGCTTTTGCTACTCTGGTGCTGGGAGGGACATACACACTGCCCCTCATGTGGAGCTGGCAGTGGCCAGGATTGCAAACTTGCTGCCAGTACCGAATTCAGTAGGCAGAGTTTAAAGTAAGGGAAAATGGCTTATTTGGAAAAGCGTGGAAAATAGGGGAGAGACAACTGTTCTGGAAGAGCAGGGGCACCAGGGCAGCGGATTCCTTGCCCTTGCTCCTTTATTTAGGACTAGTGATCCTACCCAGCCCCCACGGAGCACCTGGAAATGCTCACTATCTGACTGGCTCCCTGGAGATCTTGGATCCTGACCTGCAGAATCTCTGTCTATATTCCTTCTGAAAGTTTGATTCCTTCATGTTCCTTTGTGATGTATTGTAGGGAAAACTGGTTATCGCCATGAAGGAAAATTAATCGAGGGATCCGGGGAAGATGGCGACCGGGTGAGCAGCAAGGGAGCGAACCTCCTTAATAAACACCACCAGCTCGAGACAGACTTGGTGAGCGTGAATGCCGGAACCTCGGCTGGGAAGTTTAAACTGGGCGTATTTCTCTGAGATGCCGGGGGAGATGTGGTAGGGCGGACCAGGCTGCCGGGGCGAGACGTGGGAAAGT
>PVLD010005625.1:0-109941 GCA_004027595.1 Dinomys branickii | reverse complement strand
CCCCAGTTCCCCCAAAAAAAAAAAAAAAAAAGAATTGCTTCGAAACAATTCATGAAATGATTTCTTCTAAAAATTATGCTCAGGCTTGTAAAGAAAAGCCAATAAGAAAACACCCTATTAGGTAGTAGGGAATGTCCCAATTTAAAATTATCTGAACAGAAGTCTTTTTTGTCTGTCATATTACCCAGGAATAATAGAATGCAATATTTCTTAACTGTCATTTGGTTTCTCTGCAGCTTTGAGTACCTTTTAAACTCATGGAGACACGTCATGTGTCAGTAATTTTGAAATTGTAAAATAGATTGGGTACTTTATTAGTATTTGTAAGTATTGCCTAGAGTAACATGTAATGTTCTTTAAATTAAGCAAACTCATTTAACTGCCATTATCATTTAAATATCCATTTAAACAAAAATACTTCAGTAGTTAGAAAATGGGATTAGGAGAAAAAACAAATGTGACTGAAATTCAGGTTACCATTATTCTGTGTGTGCATGGCTACTGTTATTCTGAATGACCATGGGCAAGTAATCTACAGTATTCTCATGTCTAAAATTGTTAACACATTCCTCACAAGGCTTTCCATTATATCATTGAAGAAAATACATGTAGTATTTTTCTAACAGTTCTAGGCATTTTGTGAGGACATCAACTGTGCTGGCATCACCAATTAAATTAATAAGTTCTATTAAAATTGTGATTACTGTTTTATCTCATTAAATTAAAACCTTGAGCCTTAAGATTTGCTGAAATTCTTTGTTTATACCAATATTAGAAGTATATTTTGCAAAGAATTAAAATTGTTTTATGTCAGAGATTGTAACTATAGATCTAAAGAATCTGTTGTTTTCTTTAGGTTCTTTCTTGTACTGATAATAATTTTAACTGACCTAGAACATTTAGAGAAATTCCTAAGATTGAAAAGTGACTATTTTATAATTTTGTTTTTGATTTTGGTTTTTTAGCTCTAGATATGCATTTGTGTTTTTATTCCCAAGACTTTTTATTATTTAAACTAACTTGTCAAATAATTTCATCCTTTATGCTATTTTTATTTTCAAATACTACTTTAATTTAAAAATCTTGAAAAGAAATCTCTATTAGACCAGTTGTACACACTAATGTTGGAAGAAATAGATGGGCAACCATATGCAAAATTTAAGGCATTTATAGCTTCTCATTCCTCACAAAATCAGTGTTTGCATTGAGATACACTTCCTAATGTCATTTTCTGACTCTTACACTACTTTTTGGATAAACTGAACATTACATGGACTGACACTCTCTTCTACCTGAATAACCTCTTTGCCTTCAACAACGTACAGGGAAGAGAACCGAGGCTGCTAACGCAGCAGGGCCTGTGTGTCTGTTTTCCAGCCTGAGTTCCTTTCATGTAGAGATGGCACCCGAGAGGGCTGCTAAAGAAGGTTGAACCCAAAATAGAAATTCATTATTCGATGTGTTATATCAGTGGGAGATAAACAGGCGCTCAGACACAACGGAGACCAAAGAGTTTCCTTTGTGCACAGGGAAGACCTATGGATTATTATTACACTTTCATTATTTTAATTGTTGTTAAATTTGCCAGGAAGATGTTTACCGATTACATATGATACTTTCGCCCTTAACCACTGTGAGGACTGTGATTTTGTTTCCCCCTTGACATCTGTAAATGTCATATTAATACTATTTTGCTATTTCTGAATAAAAAGAACTTTATAAAAGTATTTCTCCTTCTAAGCTGGCACTATCATTTCAGGTGTAAAAAGTCAGGCCCAGTTGCAGATTGTACATTAGAATTTTTCAATCTCAGTATCCTTAACGTTTTGGACCAAATAAGTTTTTGGTGTTTCAGGTTGTCTTGTTTGATGTGGAAAGTTAGCAGCGTCCCTGGTCTTTCCCCTGTAGACACCAATAGAACTCATTTAATTCTTTGTGATAAGAATTTCTCTAGATTTTATCAGAATGTTTTCCTAGAGACAAAAATCACTTCCCCTCCTCACTGAGGAGAGTCCTCTTGAGATTTTGGAGGTTTCTTCAGATGGAGGAAGTGCTCCCAGTGACTAGCTCTGTAACCAAGGGCAAGGGCAATTTAAGCCAGAATATTTTTCTGCATTTTACTTTATACCTTATTCACTCACTTACTTAACTGGTACTTACTGATTACTGAGGATGTGCCGGGCCCGCTTGGGCAGAGGATAGTGAGTGAGAGAGCAGGGTGTCTGTTCTCAGGGAATGCGCCTTTGGAAAGAGCAGAGGAAAAGCAACAAGGGGTCAGTAAGGCAGCAAACAAACACGGGGATTAGGCAACTTCCAATACTGGACGGGGCTGAAAGGAACGTTAAATAAGTGATGGAGTACAGTGACTACAGCGCATGGGGTGCTGCCTCAGACAAGATAATCAGGGAAGGTGTGCTTCAGGAGGTAAAGTGGGTGCCAAGAAATAAAAAGAGTTAAAGTATGTATATGCGAGACAAAAAGAAGGTAGAAAATGTGACTAGTTTCACAAGTTTGTTTTCATCAATGGCAATAAGCAGGCCAGTGTGGAAGGACAGACTGTAGGAAGAGAGGACTCTGAGAAGTTCCAGGGTTGGGTGGGGTCTGTGTGCCACTGATAGGGGTTTGATTTCCTTATTGTTGCAAAAGAAGCCATTAAAGCTTAAAGATATAAATATTAAAACAGAGAGCTGGGGCTATAGCTCAGTGGAATAAGCGCCTGCCTAGCAAGCACAGGGTCCTGAGTTCGATCCCCAGTACCGCAAAAAAAAAAAAAAAAAAAAAAATACTGCAAAGAATCAACAACTGGCATCTCATCTTGTTGAAAAGTTTTTGCACATCAAAAGAAATCACCAACAGGGTGAAAAAACCCGCGAATTGGGAAAAAATTTTAGCCAACTGTCCCTCAGACAATAGACTCCTGTCTAGAACATATAAAGAATTTTTTAAAATAAGGCCCCTTAAATTCAAAGACCCCATCCAAAAATGAGCCGCTGAGATGAATACACACTTCATACCAGAAGAAATGCAACTGGCAAATAAATATATGACAAAATGTTTAAAGTCATCAGTCATTCAATAAATGCAAATTAAAGCAACACTGAAATTTCATCTCACCCCAGAAAGAATGGCCATCATCAAGAAATCCACCTATAAGAAATGCGGGGTTGGGGGGGGTTGCTGTGGGAAAAAAGGAACTCTTCTCCACTGTTGGTGGGAGTGCAGACTGGTGCAACCACTGTGGAAATCAGCGTGGAGATTCCTCAGCAAATTAGGATTAGAAGTCCCATTCAACCCAACTATTCCCCTCCTGGATATTTTTCCAGAAGACTTGAAAACATCATACCACAGCAATATATGTGCACTCATGTTTATGGCAGTGTAATTTGTAATAGCTAAATACTGCAAACAACCCAAATGTCCATCAACTGAGCAATGGATAAAAAAGATGTGATATTTTTATACAATGGAGTATTACTTAGCTATAAAGAAAGATAGACTGGAGGCTTTTGTAGGTAAATGGATGCAATTAGAAATCATACTGATAAGGGAAATAAATCAGATTCATATGTATAAACATCATATTTCCTCCCTACTAGAAGAACCTGAAAGAGTAAATAAATGCTGAAAGGTACACTAGCTATTGTGAAAGGAATAAGAAACTTCTCAAATAGGGAGGGGCAACTGGGTTGAAGGAGAGGAGAAGAAAAAGAAAGAAGAGGAAAAAATATGTATATTGTACACAGAGGATAGTTAGGATAATTGTACTACTAATATTTGTTGGTTTATTGAAAGGAACTATTTAATATGTAATTGTTTGATCAATCTTGCATGCCTATATCTGGTTATATGTGCAACCATTTTGAAGATGATATTGGGTAATATAACAACCATTGTTAATATCCTATCACCATGTTTTGAAATTCTGTATCATTTTTATTATTCTCTATGCTGTTTTGTTTATGTATTTGTTTCTGTTATTTTGGGATTTTTCTCTTTAAAATGAAAAACAAAATTTATATGTATATACAAGGATAGCTGGGATAGATTTATTGCTGATGTCTGTGGTTTATTGAAAGGAACAGTCAATGTTCAAAATTTTGTTTTTTCTTGACCAATTTTGCATGTTTGAATCTGGTAATCAGAATGACTGATCTAAAAACAACAATATGCAGTATAAGAACCATTGTTGAATTCCTTTTTTTTTTTTTTTTTTTGTTAAAGTAGTAGTTTATTTATTTATTTATTTATTTTTTGTGGTACTGGGGATCGAACTCAGGACCCTGCGCTTGCTAGGCAAGCGCTTATTCCACTGAGCTATATCCCCAGCCCCATTGTTGAATTCCTATCATCATGTATGGTGAGGCTCTGCATCATTTCCAATGTTTCTTTTAATTATTGTCACTTGTTACTGTCTTTGATTGTTTGATCAATCTTACATTCTTATGTCTAGTGGACTGAGCAACTTCATTGAAGATAACAGTATGTAAGGTAACAACCGTTGTTAATTCCTATCATTGTGTTTTGAGGTCATGTATTGTTTTCGTTGCTTTTGTGTTGTTTTGATTTTGTCTTCAGTATTGTTTTGTTAGTTTTTCTTTTTTACTTTTTAAAGCAAAAAATTAAAATAAAAAGAAAACCATTCAAACCTTCTAAACATAACATTAATATATTCTCATTTAAGGTTTTATAATGACCTTTCTGAGACAAGAGTGAAAGCAAGGAAATATATTAAGAGACTTTGAAGGAGTGAGAGACATTGGTAGTTTAGGACTGTGCTGTAACATTAGAAACTGGAGGACTCAGAGGATTATGGAAGGTGAAGTGCTAGCAGTTGTGCCAGTGTGTGTTGATTAATGAGGAGGAAAGGCATGGACTAAGGGTGACTTTAGCTCTGGGGACTGAAAGATCGGGAAGGGTTTTGTTATTGCTTACCAGCTTGGTGAGGACTCGCCAGGGATTGATATGTGGGGGATGCGGTGGAAGGTGGGAGGAGAGGTAGCTAAAAGTCAGCCTGCCCAGATTACCAGATATAAGAATGCAACATTGATCAAACAATTAAAGAGAATAAAATATAATAAAAAACATTAGAAATGATACAGAGCTTCACTAAACAAGATGGTAGGGATTCAGCAATGGTTGTGATATTGCATATTGTTTTCAAATTAGTAGTTCAGATTACCAGATACAATCTTTGCTGAAGATAACAGTATGTAATACAACAACCATTGGTAATGTTTTGAAACTGTTTCATATTGTTTATGTGTTGTTTGTTTTTGTCTTTGTTGTTGCTATTTTGTTATTGTTTTTTCTCTTTAAAATAAAAAAAAAAACCTGCCATGTCCTCTTATCTTTGAAATTGCTCAAAAATTTGGAAAGTGCAGATGATCTTTCATGAACCTCCTATGCTGAATTTCAGTGACTTTAATTTGTATTGCAACCTAATTTTTATAACACCAAACACTATGAAAGCTTCACCCTTTCCTTTGCAAAAATACTTACATAGTTGAAGATTTCACAAATGACTAATTCTCAGTAACTTATATATTCAGAGTCATAGTTTTAGAGAGGGTGACGAATGTATGTGGAACAGACGTCCCCATCTGACATGATTTGCCTTGTGATCACTGACTCATGCAGATAACATGACTGTCTGGGATTATGGGCTATGGAACAAAATGAAGCTTCATTCTGCGGTGGAGAGAAGAGCTTGAGAAAGAGTGGGATAAACCCTCAAAATTTAATCCCTTTCTGGTGAATGATTAAGAAGTTTGATGTTCTTCTATTCTGTTTCTTAAAGTTGGTCTAAGTTCATGTATAATGTAAGGTTTTACAACATTCTCTGTCTTTAAAGTTTAAACAGTGATAAGCAGGCCTTTTCTGTAACCAGCTTTAAAAGTTGTACTTCCTGCTTTCAGTTGTGACAAAGTGATCTAGCAAATAAGCCACAACAAAACAAAATTAACAAGATAGTTCATTTGCTTTGCAAATGAGGGATGTCTTTAAATAATGAACAACATTGAAAGTTTTAAAGTATCATTTCATAAACAATTTCCCCAATATACCTCCATTTCATCCTACATGGACTTTTCGTATTGTATGTAAATATTTTTAAGTTTATAGCTTATGTAGCAATAAAGTAATATGGGGGTTTTATTTCATTTTCCAAGTAAACACAGGTTACTCTTCTATTTCATGCCCCTCAGTCAATAAAATATTTGTCACTGCTAAGGTTCTTCTGTGTTTTGTGATAGCAGTGTTAACACTTCTGGTCATTTTTCATTTCTACCTAGGATTCCTTTGCTGATGAATTTACCACTACGATTAGGAGTCTAGTTGGAATAAACTCATAAATAGTTACTCCTTGATTGTTGAAAATAAAACCTACTTTGTAAATTAAAACAGTGTTTACCTGTGGATATTGTATTTAGGTTAAAATATACATTCCTGTTTCCTATGATCTTTCAAAAGATTCTAGAAATAGAAAATGACAGATTTCAGGCCAAGCATTGTCTGCAGGGATTTTTCAATGAAGTATGTGTGAAAACATGCATTTATTGTAATAATGATTATAATAATAAAAGCTGAATTGAATTCAGATGAAAATGCTTTGAAAATAAATCTTGTGCACATGTAAGGTGTTATTATTATTATTATTGTTATTATTATTTGTGATTGTTAAGCTATGATAGACAATACTGTTAACTTGGGTTGTGATTTAAATATGTAGTAATAAGACAATCTACAGTCAATTCTTTATTGGACTCTCATGTTAACAAGCATTTTTTAAAAGCATGTTTTAGGCATTTTACAGAGGACTTTTGTGGAATTGCATTGCTTCTAGTCTTACATTCCTGGAATATTTGTCTTCAGATTTTTTCCACAAATGCAGTGTGTGTGGTGATGATTAAAAATGTGGTCTTTAAGGTGAAACTACCTATATTCAAATCCCAGCCAAGCCTCTCATTTTTTTGTAAGATGTAGATAAGTGAAACCAAAACTTTTATACTTGTGATTCTTTACCTGTAAATGAAAATAATAATAATTTTGATGATTAGGTATGCCAGTATAAGTAAAGTGTTAGAATAATGTCCACAGCATAGTACAAACAAATATCTGCAATTGTTATTTCTTGCCAAAGCCTGGTAAAAATTCAGGTTTATTGGTTATTTAGTTGCACTGGTCCTGTTTGAGATAGTCTTCATTATATACAGGAGATCAGCAATGTCCTAAATAGCTTTTCCTGATGGAGGAGGTAATATTTGCCCGATAATTACACATCATAAAGTAGGAACATTACCATATGTAATTTAAAAACAAGAATTTAGCTTTGAAATGGGAAAAAAATGGGGCAGCATCTCAAATTTATATTCTAAGCTAGGGCCTGAGTTAGTTCCAGACATGTAGTAGGTGCTTTGTAGAGCTGAGCTCGTGCATGGGTTGTCTCTGCCCAGTAATCTGACCTATGCTAAGGAAGGACATTGCTTTGGAATTCTTATTAAATCTATATGGCACTTTTATCTCAAATGTGGCCTTTCATCTTAGGAGAATCAGAAACTTTGAAGCTATAATGTTATGGTTGAAATATTAAGTTTTTTGAAAAACACGTTTTTAGTTCATGAACCTAATATTTTCTCTGCCTTAAATTATCATCCTTTTAAAATTTATGTATTCATCTCACATTTAAAGTGTAAACAATGTCAAGTTTTCTAAAAGGCAAGAACAGATTATTATATATCAAAGGAAGCAGCAGTGTAGTCTTTTTATTCTTGCCCGCCTTAGATTTTGTAGTTTTAATCAAATTGGCATTTAAAAATACTGAGCTTTATTTGTTGAGAACAGTGTGTTGTTTATAGAGATTTTTAGGTGCAAATTAGCTAACCAAATGTTTAAACACTAAGAGGAAATAAGCTAAATACAATTAACACAGTCTTTGTTTATCAAGTATTTAATTCTTAGTGGTAGGCCAGAAAATCAGGTCTTGATCCCGTAAAATATATGTAGACAGAACTATTTGGTAGTGTAAAGTTGAAGACACTGAAAGTTACTTTTGAAACTCTTTAGCTTTGCAAAGTGTTTACAGTTTATAGGTGACTTCCACATTTGAGTTAGTGATTGCCTTTATCATTGCTTTGTATGACAAATTCTAATCTTTATGGTAGTAACAGATAAAATATTGCACTGCAATTTTCTACTAGTAAATTTCACCAGTTGGCTATGGTTTTATACAAATATCTCAGAACAAGGACAGGGTGTGATAGGATACACATACAAATATAAAAATAGTAGCAGTGCATAATGTTGCCTATTTCGATTGCTTGACTATGGCTCAACTCTTACATAGTCACCTATAGCATGGTATCAATGTGGAAAGTGGGGGTATTTCAATATGTTTGATCCACTATGAGGTGGAGGCTCCTAAAATCATGCTGAGAATGACAAAGATTTTAAAATACTTCTGATTAAAGTGAATTTTAAAATAATTTAAATACTTAAAACATGTTTTGAAAAGTAGTAAGAAATTACAGAATGTTTGGGTTTGGGGAATAAAGAAAGAAAACCCACAACTGCTTAACAAAAACCATTTGTTCCCAACTATATATCTTTCTATAGCTACTGCTAGATTTTGTAAAAAGTATGTGTATCTATAGGATTGTTTTAAAATGTTTGGAGCTGTATTGTAAAGGTTCTGAGTTTTTAAACCTTTCTGAGGAAGAGTTTAAAAATAAGTTTTTACTTTTATGTCTTGTTAAAGACCTAGAGAATCATCCCTAAATATTAACTTGAAGCCTAATATTTTAAAAGCTCTTTACAGCAAAGATATAATAGAAATTATATTAAGTAGGAATCCAAAGTTTATATTCAAGTCTCATTTCTGACAACATGAAGGATTTCAACATAGTACAGCCTTCTCTTGTTCTGTAGGTTGAAATATGCTTGTGATACATGAATTCATATGAGTAATATGCATATAGAACCCAGTGGATATGTTATGATCCATATCCCTTCCCTTAACCATGCTGTAAGCTTTGCTGAGATTTATAGATGTGTTTTCTTGGGCTTTTATTTTTCTGTGATGGATGGATTTATTTGGGGCATGGAAATGCTTGTCTTTTTCTTGGTGAATGTTTACGGGGAACAACAGAAGGACAGGAATTTCTGAGAAAGAAAAGAGACCTCACCAAGTGCAGATGAGAGTAATGGAGAGGGAGAAAACAGTGTAATAATCCTATTAATTATATTACGTCTATTAGAAGTCTGTTAATGGTACAGACAAGAAACGAGGTGCAGTAAGAAAATGAGAGAGCAAGGTGTTAATGATCCAAAAAAGAGGAAGGTTTCCTTCATGACTTTCTTCTGGTCTACCTCTAGCTTTTCCTTTTACTTGTTGTTACTTATTTTGTAACATGAAGGGGTATCTTGAAATTATTTAGACCCAATTAATGGACATGGTAGAAGAAAAGAAATTGTAAATTATAAAGACTGTTCAATTTTTACTGTAGAATAATTTAGTGGAAATCCACTTTCAGCCATAATTTGCAAAAACTTAAATATCAAATTTATCCATTTTTACTTTATCTGGCTACATAAACTCGTTGTTATTAGTCTACCTTAAAATATCAAGTAACATTTCCTTCTTTAGCATTTAAAATAAAAGCACAATCCAAATGGCAGAGGTTGTTGTTTCTACCACAGAAGCCACCCAATTTTCAAACGGCAAAATACTTACATAAAATTTCTTAATATAAATTTATTTACTTTTCATGCTATCCCTGCAACATAAACAGTTTAGAACTGTAAGCTCAGACCCTGAGTTTTTGAGTTTGAATTTTAATTCCACATTGAGCCAGCTGTGTAATTTTCTGAAAATTACTTCAGTTTATTGTGCCTTCATTTCTTTGTGTGTAAAATCATAATTATGGTAAATTTATCTTTAATTAATTAAGCTAAGCCCTTCAAATTTACTTTAGAACACACACACACACATACACACACACACACACACACACACACACACACTCTTCATAGTTTAGTGGTTTTCCCCTTTGGTGGCACATGAGAAATGCCTGGGGAATTTAGTGCCCATCTGCCACATATCTCACCAAAGAAGTCAGAATCTTTAGGGGTGCATTGCCATAAAACTATGTTATTAATTATTCTGGTCACTAATTTATAAACTTCCTGAGGGTAGGGAGTCCATTATAGTAGCCTCCTTTGTATAAGGTTTCACTTTTTTGCAATGTCAGCTACTTGTGGAAATATTAATGAAAAAATTTTTATTTTTTTATTCTAAGAATAAAGGAAGAAACATATTAACAGACATCCGTTTACAAAATAGTGTAAGAACAATACAAACAGTACAGAGTTACAGACAAAGTGGTAGGAAATTAACAATAGTTGTTGTATTACATATTGATATCTTCAAAGTGGTTTCTCAGGAAAACAAATAGAGACATGCAATAATGAACAAACCAGTAATCATTAACTGTGCCTTTCAGTAAAGCAATAGAAGACAGTAGTGCAGCTGTTAGTTATCCTGTGTATACATACATATGTAATTTCCCCTTCTTTCCTTTCTCCTTTCCCACATCCCAGTTACCCATTAGTTTTGTGTATTTTCATTTCACAATGTCTATCATACCTCCTAGTTTTTATTCACTCTTTCAGGTTCTTACACTAGTGAGACAATACATTGCTTACACACACAGGTCTTATTTATTTCACTTATGAGTATGGTCTCTCCTTGTGACCATTTGCCTATAAAAGCCTAAAGTTTATCTTTCTTTATAGCTGAGTAATATTCCATTATATAAAAGTACCACAACTGTTTTTATGCAATCCTCAGTGGATGGACATTTGGGTTGCTTCCTCAATTTAGCAATTACAAATTGTGCCATTGTGAACATGGGTGCACATATATTGCTGTGATATGATGTTTTCAGATCTTCTGGGAAAATACCCTGAAGGGGAATATCTGGGTTGAATGGGACATCTAGACCTAGTTTGCTGATGAATCTCCAAACCCATCTCCACAGTGGGTTCACCAGTCTGCATTCCCACCAGCAGTGGAGAAGAGTTCCTATTTCTCCACAGCCTTGCCAGCATTTGTTATTGGTTGATTTCTTAACGCTAGCCATTCTTACTGGGGTGAGGTGAAATCTCAGTGTTGTTTTAATTTGCATTTCTTGAATGGCTGATAATGTTGAACATTTTTTCATGTATTTATTTGCCATTTGTATTTCTCTATCTGAGAGGTGTGTATTCATCTCAGCTGCCCATTTCTGGATTGGGTCTTTGAATTTGGAGGGGTTGATGTTTTGTAATTCTTTATATGTTCTAGATAGAAGAACTTTGTCTGAGGGACAGTCAGCTAAATTTTTTTCCCAATTCGTGGTTTTCTTTTTACTTTGCTGGTGATTTCTTTAGATGTGCAGAAACTTTTCAGTAGGAGTAGATCCCATTTGTTGATTCTTTGAAGTATTTCATGGGCTCTGTCCTTCAGGTGGCTGCACACACAGTCTGTGATCACTGTTGGTGCGGCCTGCTCCTGGCTTCTCTGTGTGGGCTGAACTGACTGGAGAAGCAGAATCAGGCAGGCTGTGACCCGCTGATGGCAAGGTTCCCAGCTGAACTCTGCTGAGAGTACCAGGTATTTCCCATCCATTTCCTGGGGGCAGAGCAGGTGACTCATGACCCTGCCGCCATTACAGTCTGAGTCTCCACCCTCCGTGTCCCTGGTGCGGACCGGAGACCTCACTAAGAAGGCCTGCAAACTGTTCTCACCGGGGTTCCAGTGTGGGCCTTCCCTGCACGTGCCCAGCGCTGAGTGAGGTTTGGTTGCAGGTGCTCCACGAGCTGCAGACAGAGGTTCAGGTCTGGGCTTCATTTGTACCCTTTCCTCTAGAAAACTGCACACTCAGGCAGTCTATGATAGCTGTTGGTGCAGTCTGTGTCGGGATCCTACGCATGGCCAGAACTGAATGGAGACACAGAATCAGGTGGTCCACAAACTGTTGACCCTGCAGTTCATGTCTGGGTTTTGCCTGGATCCTGAACTGCCTGGGGTCACAGGACCACTGGTCCAGGATTGCGCCACCAGTGCAACCAGATGCTGGGTCATACATGTGCCCTGAACTGCGAGGGGTTGCTGAATCAGACCATCTGCCATGAACTGACATCACAGTTCACATCTGAGACCTGGGAGAACTAGGTACACTTCACCATCTACTGGAAAACCCCAGCCTAAGCAGCGCATCTCAGCGGACACTAAGGGGCAGGCCTACCCACCAGGAAATTGAGGGCCACTAGCAACCTTTGCTGAACTGCCAGAGAAGAGGGAGACTGAGTGTTCTGTCTCTGGCATCAAACATGACAAGACTAAAGGCTAAAACGCAGTCTCAGAACAAGTCCAGGAGACACCAACATAGAATTTGGTAAACACACACCTGAAATTGCTGAAATGATTGCAGTGGAAGAAACAACTCCATCAGAACATAGAAGAGATCAGATCAGACATAATCTCTCAGGCAAAAAATGAAATGACAGTAGTAATGAAAGAAATGCTCCACACATCTAGAGAAGAAACAGATAAAAAAATAGATGAACATAGGCAACAGATAGAAATATTACATGAGCAATATAGGAATGAATTAGAATGCATGAAACAGACTCAAAAAGATTTCCAGGAAATCAAAACTTCCATTTAAAGCTTGCAAAACCACTTGAATGAAGCCAAAGATAGAATTTCAGATCTTGAAAAATTTTAAAAATCCATAACCTGTGAATGACCCTTCTGAGTAGCATGCTGAAGTGTCTTGCCATCCCACTCCATCTTGCGAAGGATGTGAAACATCCCCTCACCTGGAGTATCCACACTGGGTGTGCTTGTCACTCTTGCAGTGGGGAGAGAAAGAGGAAGAGAGGAAGGAGGAGCAGGCCACATTTATATGATTTCTATTACAGTATATTGATATAGTTCTATTTTGTCAGTTACTTTAGTTAATTTCTTACTGTTCCTAATTTTATAAACGTCATTATAGGTATATATGTATTGGAAGAAACATTATATATGTTTGATTTAGTTGTTCTCTGTGGTTTCAGGCATACATGGAGGTGTTGGAGTTTATCCTTGTGGATAATGAACTTATTGCATTGGCTCTGTATACCTCCTCCCAGTACAGCCGAGTCAGTGCCTTATTTGTAGCTAATGCTCATTAAGTACCAGCAATTAAAGAAAACATGTTGATGATTTTTTTCGATGTGTAAAGACATTGAAGTACCACAGAGGTGTTAATTTTCAACATTAATTATTCATTCCCTCATTTATTTATGTATGCATGCTACACACTGGAGTCTTGATGCTAAACACTGTAGACATATATGATTTGAAAATGAAGTCCCTGTTCTAAAGAGTGCATAATTTCCCTCATGATGTGGAACATAAATAAATGCATACATAGCTTTAACTGAAGGAAAATTAACCATTACAGTGCTATTTGCAATTTTGGTTCCCTAGGAAGCACACTCGAAGGTGAGTCTCTCATATGATGTGTCTGTTTGGACTTGCTGTCATGACCAACATCTCTGTGTGGCTGGGAAAGTGGTTGGGTGAAGGGAAAGTTCAGTTTTGATATGTTCCCAGGGAAGTGTTCAGCCAGCCTCGTGAGGAGTTCTGGGGCAGGGTTGGCTCTTCACGATTGTCCTAAGGGGGACAGAGGAAGCAGAGGGTTTTATTCCTCCATATAAATTAATACTGGTTTGCTTGGGTGAGGTATATTTCTTTTGGTAAAGCAAGACCCAAATAAAACCTACAGCGAAGGCAATCTTTTGGCCATTCTTAAAGAAGATAATTTCATTACTAAAGGGTAATTTTGACAGATTACAATAACTTGCATCATAAAAATGATTATCATCAAGAACAATAATGTTTCCCTGGTCCAAAGAAGAAAGAGATCATATTTGTCAGAGTGGAGTGAGGAGAGCCAATGTGAACAGAGGATCACTTTTATAAGTAGATTCCATCACAGCTTGATGTTTAAGGGTAGGTGATATTATAATATTATAAGGGGCTGTGATAAGGCACAGGATATTCCAGGTATAGGAAACAGCAGTGGTAAAAATAGTAAATATGAAATATAGATCTATTTAGATACTTTTGAGTCTAGAAAGCTAGACTAGGCAATTTAGGCCTAACTTGACTATCATTTAGGAGCTGGGAAGAAAATGTACCAATATTCTTTAGAAAGATGACTCTAGGGATAATATTAAGACATGGGTGACAGTGGAATGTAAGACCTGGTAGATAAAGGCTCATGCCAGTGAATTACATATCCACAACTACCGTGGGGAGTACCTAAAAAAAGACAGGAAGACAGAGGATGGCAAAGTACTGGGGAGTGTAGGAGGGAGAGTAGATGTGTCTGATAGGTTTGAGAGAGGGCTGAAGGTTCCTGTGTATAATGGGAGGGAGCGACCAGTAGATTGAGGAGGGCTCTCCATGCAAAAGGTGTAAAGATGGAGAAGAGGTCCCACAAAAACCACTAGCCTTGATCTATTAGAAAAGAAAGAGGGAAAAATGACCAAGGAATTGCATAGTGTACTGGGGCTGCATGAAGGATTGCTCAGGTTTGTAGATTCCTCTGCTCTTGAATCACTCTGGGGATTTCCATACAACCTGAGGCATTTTGTCCTGGCTACCAAGAAAAGCATCTGAATGGTCTGAAAAGCATCTGAATTAGCCCGGTCCTGCCGCAGCACTACTTTAGATGGTGCTAGGTAAAGCTGTGAAATAAGTAATGTTTGCCTTCAAAATGGCAGCCACCAGCATTCCTCCTTCATGGCTCTGTTTCAGGCTTTTGTTATTACCCTTACTGTCTTTTCCTCTTCTCTGTGAAAAATGGTGATTTAAATTACAATGTTGATTTCTCCAATTTTATGCCATCTACTTCTAAAGTATGTGTAACTGTACTATTAAGCCCTAATTCTCTTTAAATGAATGTTGGTGAGTAGTATTCTGAACAAGAGGGATTCTGAGGCCCTAAAAATGATGTTAAGTGTAAGGTTACCCACAGTGCTTTAATTTTGAGGGTGAGCATTTCAGGACTTGAACAAGATGGAAAACTAAGTCCTACTTACAGCTTCTTAACCTTGAAAGGAGGTCCTGGAATGACATAAACACTGCCTTCCAGGGGACTCAGCTGTGGTATGTTGTATGCCTTAACACTGCTAGAATTTCTTTTTCTCTCTCACAAAAGTGAAGCAGATGAACTGATAGTCCTGTAATTTGTCATTACGGAAGAACTTTTCCTTCATCTAGTGTGTTTCATTTAAGTACAACTTAAGTGAGCCCTATTTCAGAGTGAACTGTACTGTGATATCATTAGTTCCCAAGTAGTCACTTTGCAAAATTTCAGTACTGTACACAATCTCTCTTCCCATTCTAAATCCTTGGGAGAAAGTAATTGAGGTATAGACACTAGAAATACTAGATTTTATTGCTTTGCAAAGAAATTTCAATTTAGAGTTTATCTGGTTTTGGTCCCCAAATATTTCTCAAAGGAGGATAAATCAAGCTTGTTGGGAAGTTCTAGTCATATATCATCCAGTCCTATTACCTGAACTACCTTGTGTGACACAGTCAGTTGGAGCACTCCTGGCTGTGATTAGAACTCAACCTTGTGTGGTTGGCAATGCACTCTTCCTGCCTGCTCTTCTCTAAGTCTCTGATTCGATACAGTTCTTTGAAATGATTTATATTTCATCCAAAGTCATTAGTGTCTATTTCCAAATGGCCAATCTTTCCACTTTTATTGTTAATGTTTACAAGAAACCTCTAGGAGTAATGACTCGCTGTGATAATTTATCACTAGACTGCCTCCTGTGTCAGTGACCAGCTTGTATTTCAGATATTTCCCTTCTCTATTTCTTTACAAAATTACTGTCTTCTGAATAGAAAATATTATTCTGTGCCTAATATGTGAGTAAACATAAACCATTCTCTATTAATTAGGAAAGACAGGTGTGTAGGATCCTCTGTTTTTCTGTAAGAACTGTTATTTTAATTTAAAGATGAAGAAACCATAAAAAGACTCATTCAGGTTGCTTTAAAGATACTTGTTGGTACTTACATCATGAATAAAATTAAAATGTAACGAGTAAGCATTCTCAAAGCTACTTTTCCACTTTAAAGAACTAGTTCACTCAAGTACTTTGCCCATTCATTTTTTATATTTAGTGAAATAAAATAAAATATTTTCCACTCTCAATTACAAAGTCAATGCATTATAAGAATCTGCCTATCACTGAAACCCTGAACCACTATAGATGACAGAGAGAGCTTCAACCAAGTTTATTCAGTCCAAAAGCTTCTGTAATAAGGACAAGGAGAATAGCTTAGCAATAGAGCACTTGTCTGGCATAAGCAAGGCCCTGGAATTAATCTCTGGCTCTAAAACACAAGCAAAAAGGAAGGAAGGAAGGAAGGGAAAAAGGAAGAAAGGAAAGAAGAGAGGGAGGGAGGGAGAGGGAGGAAAGGGGAGGGAGGAAGAAGAGAAAGAGAAAAAAGAAAGAAAGGAAAGAAAGAGAAAGTGAGAAAGAAAGAAAGAAAGAAAAAGAAAGAAAGAAAGAAAGAAAGAAAGAAAGAAAGAAAGAAAGAAAGAAAAAATGGAAGTTTCATAATAATATGGGGTAAGGAGTCTCATAATAAGACCAGTGATGAATTGTTCAAAACTAGTCTTCAATCTTGGAGCCTAGATCATCAAAGAGAAGTTTTTAAATCTCCTTTTTTAGGCCAAAAGGGTCACCATGACTAAAGTAATGAACAACTAGCAACTTTACTGATTAAATGGTTTAACCAAGGCCATGCAAGTGGACCTATAGTCCATGACCTGCAAACCTTCAATTAACATAAGTGCCTTTTCAGCCAAGCTATCGCACACACCTAAATAATGCCTGACACTTAGAAGGGCCTATTCTTTCATATCCTGACTGGATGAACTGATGAGTAAAGCCGAAGGAATAGGAAAGTCAGAATACTAATTGCCTTCCTCTCAAGCAATGTTCTGTCCTCCAGCTCTCATCGCCTCACCCAGTTTATGTGCTTGCCTGCTTTAAAAGGCAGTCTAGTGGAACAGTCAAGTATGTATCAGTTTGGGCTATGCTCAGAGTGCTGCCATGTGTTCTTTCTAAGTTACTTTCCTCACTGTACCTCTCACTATTCCTATTAACAAAGGTAATGATACGCACATCTCATTGGATCACTGTGAGAACTGAACTGAGCTGTGCAGCAGTCCTAATACTATTATATGGTTAGCACTCAGGCTGCGTTAGCTGTTATCCAGGGAATGAGCAGTCATTGGCGTGTGGTGTAACTCACAGGGTTCTTTCCATGGAAGCAAGTCTGGATTTTGACAAGTGCATTTTAAACAATGTGGAATCACAGGGTTTTATGGTGTGTCTAGGAAGACGTGCACCAATATTTCATATTGATCCCCAGATTTCTGCAGCCACTGAAGTTTAACAGAAGCCATGCTGAAATCTTGCAACCAGTGTGAATATACCCATATGCTAAATAACTGAGCATCTGAAAGTAAGACAAGATGCCAAAAAATAGTATGGACTCTACTGACACCCAAATAAATCTAATGTTAATACAGCTTCTGCTACTTATTAGCTCCCTGCCCTGGCAAAATTATTAAAATTCCTTAAATGGGGGCCTGGCATTTAACTCCGTGGTGCAGCACCTGCCTAGCAGGTGTGAGGTCTTGAGTTTGAGTCCCAGTGCAAAAAAAAATTCCCTAAATGTTAGTCTCCTTATTTGTAAGTTGAATAAAAATACTTGTTATATGAAAGAACAAAAAGACAGGATATATATATAAATCATTTAATCAGTAAAGTTTATATATATAGCTAATTACATCACAGAACACAATAAATAATAAATTTTTTAAAATTATTATAATATCAAAATCTAGGCTCCAAGTGGTTGGGGAAAACACACTTTACTATGTGACTATTGCATCATTTAATTTGCTAGCTTCTTCAGACAATAATAATATAGTTTCTATGTAACCAACACCTAGAAAGTACTTTGTCTCAGGAGCAATACATTTATTCTTGAAATTTTTAGTCTCTTGTCTATGGATTCTGTGTTAAAATGATAGCATGATTTTAGAGACATTTCTGATTCTAGGCTATTTTGAGGCGGCTTTCAGTGTGTAAAACCAGTAAAAGAAAGAAAGCGAGTCCCCAAGGAGGAAAAGAGGGAAAGAAAAAGGGAGGGGAGGGAGAGGGGAAGGAAGAGGGGAGCAAGGGGAGGGTAGAGAGCAGAGGTAATGGGTATCAAAGCCGGTCTGGTCACCCTTACTGAACTTATTTTTCCATCCTTTTGGAATTTTTGATACTGACAATTTTCACTTAGCTTTAATGAGATAAATATGTCTGTCATCAATCTATACTACCTTGTAAGATGATGAGTTAGTTAGGATTTACTTAGTCTATAATAACAAATAATCTCAGGATCTCAGGGGTTAAATCAACAACAAAAGATTGTTTCTTACTCATTCTGCAATTCCAGTTGGATAGGAACTGTACTTTACCTCATGGTTACTTCAGGAAGAGCTCAGTCAGACCTCCATCATTTGAAATGTTGCTGGTGACCACAAGAAGGTGAGGAAAAGTGGAAAATTGTGATCAGTCTCTTAACACATCTCTTTGGGCAAAGCACTTGCCCCTGACAATTGTCACTCTGAGGTAGAAGGTAGCTGGAAGGGAAATGTGCCAAGCATTTGATGACCTTAAAGCATGACAAGTAATTTTTGCTATTTCTATAAAATTTGGTTCTCTTTTTCTGCACAGACAGTAGGATTGCACCCTTTAAATTGTTCATGATTATACAATCTTCTTTGACCTAAGTGCATGAATAAGGATGGTACTATATCACTTCCACATTGAAGTTTCAAAATCTAGTGTGCAATTTGGAATATTCTTTCCTCTTCTGGGAGTAACTGAGACGCTCAGCACTCTGTCAGTTTTGGTGAAGACGAAATGAAGCAGAGCCCCCTATCAGCCTAAGATGGACATATAATATGACATTGAGATTTGAAAGTTGTTTGTTTTGCACCATTCCTGGACGATCCTAATGAATTCTGGTAAGGAACATATGTATGAGGAAAATTTTCAAAAGTTAAAAAATAGATTTCTTTTGCTCATCTAAATTTATTTACAGTATCCTCAAACTTAAAGAGATGAGTTGCAGTTTTTACTACCATAAGGAAAAACAAACTTCCTGGACACCTCTGATTGGTCTATTGGGTTAGTGGTGGTATTGATATTGTAAGTAATCATATTTGAGAGGCAGGAGGCCATATTAATTACAGTGGCAGTGTGAGTTTTATTATCAATTCATTTTCTAATAAAAACAGAATATTATCTAGTGATCCATTGCAGACACATCTGTCCTAATGATCGAAGGTTGGAGGAACATATGATGTACACTGTCTTTTTTTTTTTTTTGGATTTAAATGAATTCCTTATGTGTGTATTTTAAAGAGCAGCTTCTTAATTTCTTAGTCTTGTGTAGAAATCAAAAAGAAAGGAAGATATTATTGGCAAGTGAAGAGAACAATAGGTTTGTAGTCCAAGACGCTGATGGGGGCCCAAGGGTTTTCATACTCTTACTCCTGAAAATGCGGCAGAGAGGAATGACGCAGGCACAGATACTGCTTCTGATTTGTTATGTGACCTTAGGCAAGGCACTTAAATGCTTTAGATCTCAGTTTCCTCATCTTTAAAATGAGGATAATAATACTGGCGTGAGTCAGAAGGTGTTGTGTGGATAAACTAATTAATGATTGTAAAATGTGTTGAAAGCACAAAATATATAATTGTTAGGTATTAATATGAAGAAATATTATTAGTGTGTTGTGTTTCACTTTTATTAGAGCTTCTTTTTGCTTTGAAGTCAGCTTGCACGTGGACTGTGGGTTTGGGATAAGTTTACAGATGTGCTGCTCAAGTCCCTCTTTGCCTGGAGAAAATCCTCAGTAGCTGGGATAATCATCGTTATGAAGAGTATCTCTTTAAGATAAAAACAAGATAGGAAATGATTTTCTTTTTAAAAAATGGAAATGGCTCTAACTTAAAAGTATCAATCAATTCTTTACAACCTCATACAACCCTATGTTTCACTGAAGTCTAACAATGTGCAAAATTTGAAACTTCAGGCATTTTCTGCTTCAGCATAACATAGGGAATGTTCTTGCTCAGATAACTTTAAATCAGCTGAACCAGCTCTTTCTAATTTTCCCACAGTGTTTGCTTCAAGGATGAAACTAAGTGAGGTATCCTCCCGAGGAGAGGAATTCTGGTCTGTGGCTCAATTTGCATTTTCAAAAAGTTAAAACCCAAACCCAAATTAATTTTCATTTGGTTTGTATGTTCTCTATTGGGAAATATACTTCTCAGTACATAAAAACAAGCTATTCTTATGAAGGTCAAGTACACACCATGTTTATAGATGACTATATAGTACAGCTAAACAGCAATGGATTTGAGGCAAAAAGACTACAGTTGAGCCTTGAGAGGATTTCTGATTAGCTATGTGTGTTTTAACAAAATAATTCAACATCTGCCTGAGTTTCCATATACAGGAGTGTATAGAAAATAATTCCTACTTCCCTAACAAGCCTCTGGAAGAGCCCAAACAAAAGAAAATCTTTGAAAATAATATATAAATAAATAATTTAATTTATATTACAGTGCTTTTAACATCTGGGTTATTTTAATTGTTTTGTGAGTTAATAAACCTCTTACATATATTTTCATGGGTAATAAAGATGTTATGGATTGAAATAATTTTCTTGAATTTTTCTGCCATCCAGGCCTTTACTCTTCGATCCTATACCATGATTAAAATGAAGACTGTGTACACTTTCTGATAAGTTAAGTGGATAGATCAAGGGGCTTAACTGCAAAGCTTTGATCATTTGCTTTGCTACTCTTCTGCCCATTTCTATTTTTGTAAGTTTTGTGTGTAGACATATACATGTACAGCATTATATTTTAAAATTGCTAAGAACATGAGAGAGATTTGTTTAATATGTGAAAGAATGAAACTTCTACCAAAGAAATCTAATATTTAAGTCCAAGTCCAAGAGTCCTCAGTGTTTGATCCTCTTTTTCTTCTATAGAGAATAAACGCTTCTAGAAACTTTTAAGAGAGCAGAAGTTTTCAGATCCTAGCCTAGGATCAGAATACTCAAATACTGAGCTCTATCCTTGAGGCTTTATTATTTTCTCTCAAATATATTACTTTTTATGATGAGCTAAAAGTTTGCAAGAAGAAATTTCATAATCCATCTGTTTATTCTTCTAAATATATGTGCATTAAATGACAGCCAGTATACCTGAGTGGTTTATCCCCTGGAAGGTGCCAAAGAAGAGGGCAATGGCAGAGTTACTCAGGTCCATTTCTATAGTGTTCTTGGCCCATTATCCATAGTGGATGCTCTGATGTGGCGCCCAGATCCCCGCTTCAGCATTGAGGCACTCTTTTTATTCCTGTGAGGAATGTTGTCAGCTGAGGAATCACAGCTCTGTCCCTTTATGGGAGCTGAAGGGAGTCACCCCCTCCAAAGTCATGCCTGTCTCCCTGAGACTAGCTTACATCCTGCTGGTTAACACAGATAGTCATAGCTGCCTGTTTTGATGAGAAACAACTGAGCACTGTCCCAACAACAGATATCCTTATAGGATTGGTAGAGTCCTGTTACAAGTTAATTACAGGTTAAATTCTTTTTTTAACAAACCAGGCCATCACACCAATATCTAAGGTCAACTCCCATCTTAACATGGCCAAGAAAATGCAAGGTCTACTGTGAACAGAAGTCCAAAGACTTGTACACAGTATATTTAGGACTGATTCTATCGAATGTTGGATGAAAATGGCTGGAAACATAAGTGAAATAAAGAGAAAATTAATCAACATGGGAGGACTCACCCATCATACAGGATTTTTAACTCCTCGGCATGGACTATAGGACAGAGTGCTAACATATTGTTAGGATGGTTTCTGGAAGCTAGAAAAGAGTTATTGCCAAGGCTATAAAAAATGGAAATGCTAGAATTATTGTGGCAGACAGTAGGTAAAGGAATTAAAACTTCAGAGATATTGTCTTGGTATACATAAGACTGGAAAAGCAACCGGATGGCCGTTTTCTACAGGAGAACCCAGAGCCAAGGAGATGAAAACATTAGTGAGAAGAGCAGCATCATCCCAGAGAGCCCAGCGGTGGCCCGTGCACTGCTGGCCAAAGCTGACGGAGAAGGTGCTGTTGTAGATTAGGACTGATAACAGAAGAATGGGATAGGCTCAAGTCGGGCCCTTACAAAAATTTTTGTTGAAAAACAGAGGACTACTATAAACTCAAATTCAAATAATGGCTCGTAGCCATTGACTGGCACAGTCCTTTCTTCTCCTTCCTTTCCGGGCAGGAGGGACAGAAGCACTCTGCATTTACTTGGATTAGACAGCAGTACAGGTTTGTGGTCTGGCCCAAGGCTATGCTTTCTTTCTTGTGCCCTTAAGAACTGGACTTTCTGAATGTTCTATTGCATATTGCTTTGGTCTGTTGTTTGATTACAGCACGTTTGTTAGACTGATCTAGAATAAGGGGCAAGCCCTGGGGAGGCGAATGTGATCCAGAAGACAGGAAATGAGTCTTAGGGTGATTTAGGGAAATTCTATACCAGTGCAGATTTTAGGAATCTGAAGCATTGCTGGGGCCTACTATTCATAGTAAAGGAGAAACTATTGCAGTTCACACATCCCAGTGTTAAGAAGAAAGCACAACACTTGACAGGTTTCTTCGGATTCTGAAGATAGCATGTCCCACACTTAATAATGCTCTTCTGACCTTTTCTAGGGGCCATGTAATGCTGTCAGCTTTGAGTGGACTTAGGGCAGAAAAGCACTGATCAAAATTTTACCTCATAGTGAAAGCAGCCTTGCTTGCTGGGTCCTATAACCTAGGTGACCTCATGCTAAATCCCACAGTCCAAAACAGACCCTAGAGCTGGGAGGCATGACCAAGCCTTTGAAAGCTAATAATTATGTACCTTTTGAGAAATAACTCTGGTAGCTGCTGGTTGCTGGGTACATGGAACATGTAGCAAATCATGGAACATCAAGTGGCTGGTTGCAGCCAACACGGGCCAGGCTGTGTGTAACCTAACAAGTGATAAGTCTGGTGGGGCCAGCAGCAGAGCATTTTAAAATGGAAATGGTACACCTGGGGTTAAGTATAACCAGAGCCAGAAAGCAAAGTCAGGGTGCATGAACAAGTGGCCCAGTTCCCCATATCAGGTTCTAGAACTGCATCTGCACCTTTTCCTCTGTTCATACCAGTGTTGCACTGGATTGAGGGTTTCCTTCCAAGCTGATAAAGGAGGAAAGGGATCAGTCTTGCTTCATGAAATGGTCAACCTAGTAGATGAGTAACACTCAGAAATATGCTGCTGCCACTTTCAAATGATGTCCCTCAATGATAATGGGAGAGGGTGAAATTCTTCTAGTGGTTGGGGTTTTAGGCATTGCAACTGTTTATCTTATTCTTAGTCCAAATTATGAATATATACCAATTTATTGTAAATGCTAAATGAGTTAGCCAGTTGGTCAGAAACCCAGAATAAGAAAGACTGTACTATTAGAAAGAAGGAGGTCCTGGGAGTGGCATAGAGTGGAGCCTATGGAGTAGACATAAAATGTGAAGATCTCCATAGTTCTGTTAATGTCTGTGAGAGGATAGCCACCACAGAAGAAGCATAAAATGAACATAGAGTGAGTGACTGTTGTTATCAGCCAGTCTCTGTCAGTGGCCACTCCAGCACTGAAGCAATGATTGCATGAATGGAAGAGATATGGTAAAAAAGGCAGGGTCCATGAATGGGCCGTATAGTATGGTTCCACTCACCAATATTGCCTGAGTGACCATTCTTGCTGAACGTCTGAAGTGACAGCTGTAGATACTAACATTAAACCCCTTATTATGTGCTTCTCATCCTTCTTTGAGAAGAGCTAGTTACTTGGAGACAATTTAATAAGACCAGCCCCTTTCCTCCCCGGAAAGGATGAGGATTTATCTTGACAATAACTGACATATTTAAGTTAAATTTTTGCCTTTTCTGCCTTCTGGGCTCAGCTAGCATCAATATTTTATGGCATTAGTTCTTATTCTACCACACAGTTTGTAGCATAGCATTGCCTTAGATCAAGGGACATACATTATAGCGTGGGCAGCTATGAGGCTGGGCACATCTTCATAGGATTCTCTTACTGAATTCGGCAGGAAGTAGAATTCTGTAGGAAGTAGCTGTCTGTGTTATCAACTTTCGATCTCCATGACAAAAGCACCTGAGATAATTAATTTATAAAGACAAAAAGGTTATTTTGACTCTTAGGTTTAGAGGTTCTAGTCCATGATTGGGAGGACACATTGCTTTCAGGTCTTTGGTGAAGGGGTTCCCTGAATGGTGGGGAGCAAACTAATCACTTCATGGCCACGATGCCAAAGAGAAAGCGGAAAAGAAAGAGACTGGAGTTCCACAATCTTTTTGAAGGCGTTCACCAAATGATCTAACCTGCTTCCTTTATACCCCACCTCTCAGAGCTCCACCCCTTCCCAGTAGGGGCACCTTCAGAACTAAACCTTGAATGTGTGGGCCTTTTGGGCCCAAACATCGATATCCAAAGTGTAGCACTTCCTTGACAAGGTTATGGTCCCTCCACTGGACTAACCTGCATCTATTAACTGCCTAGTCTGCACCTGTGTACAGAGGCCCAGCCTTCTCGCCACAATGAGGGCGAGTTATGGAGGGTCACCTTAGGTTCTGAGGTAGCAAGGGACTAACTGAGGTCTCTCTTGCAACTGTGTTGCTGTGCAGTCTCTCTTCTGTTCATTCTGGTGTCTCTCACCCTGTACGGCGTTGTTCCCTAGAGCACTCCTCAATAAACTACCTCAAGTTCTGTGCGGAGCAGAGCTTACACCCTTGCCCTGGATATCAATGCACAATTTCCTTGTATCTTAAAACACTTGTAGTGAAGGAGAGTTCATAAAATCTCACACTTAGCACAATCAAAAATATTCCCAAGCCTTCATTGTACGTGCTGTGATTCTTGAAGTTGTGCGTGCTTTATTCACTCCACCTGATTTGATAATTTATGTCTGCCACTGTGTACTAGGCACTGGGCCAGACATCCTCGATTCAGTGGCAAATAGTGCAAGAGTTCTGACTTTAGGAACCTGAGGCTTCAAAGGAAAAAATAGCTAAATTAATAGACAATTAAAATACATTATGATTATTTAAAAATACTATAAGAATCTCAAAGTGGTGTATCTTATTTAGATTACTGAGCATGGCAACACAGAAAGAAATTTGTAAGGTTTTTTGAAAGAAGTGTATGATCTGAAACTTCAGAGTAAGGAAAATTTATTTAGGTAAAGAACAGAGTTTGCTCAGACTGGAAGAGCATGAAGGAATAAGAGTACAGGTTTTGCAGCAAGAAAATATATCCTGAGGGCCGGAGAGTGGTAGACGTTAGAGGAAGGAAAAGAGAGCTGCTGGCATGCGTTAATAACTTCAGGCAAGGGAACAATATGGTCAGATTTCCACTGTAAAATTATTATTAATATAGTGGATTCTAAAGAATAGATTATAGAAGAGTCCAGATAGCAGTTCTTTGTAGCAAGCTTGCTAAGAAATGATAGCTTGACCAGTGTAGTAGCAAGAGACATGAAGAAAATAAAATAATGAATTGCTGAGGTTGGAGGGTGCTGAATTAATAAAAGTGGCTGATGAATTGAATGTGGGAACTTAGAGAGCCTAAGGCTCTCCTAGGTACCTTTCCGAGCTGGGGATAGAAGGGCTAGTCCCTGAAGTGTGTGTTGTGAGTGAGAATAATGGTGGTAGGAGGAGTGACATAGGCGCAGTGACAGAGGGTGAGGTGTTAGAGCTTCAGTATTTCCAGTTAGAAGTTTTGAGATCTCCAGAGGTGGTTGAATGTGTTCACAGACAGAGTCAGGCTTGGGAAACCACCTTGTTTGGGTAGAAGGCTTAGATGACCTCATTGCTGGAGCAGGTGCAGGGTAGGAAGTGAAGGAGTTGAAGATAATTCCAGACACAAGCTGTTTGTGTTCATCATCCTCATGCTAGAAACACAAGGTAATTACAAGGTAATTACTTGGTGTGTTCTCTTATCCATGTTAAAAAATTAAAGTTCCTTAATCCTTTCCCATCAACCTCATTTGAAATTTCTCTGGAACTTTGGCAAAATTTCCCATGTTTTAGTTTAGTGCTTTAGACCAAAGTTAGACAAGTTAGGTAAGAAGCCTTCTCAGCATGGCATATTCATCACTTCCCAGAAAAACAGGAGCACCACTTACCACTTCCCTAAGTGAGGTGGCCCACAGGCAATGCCTGTGTATCACAGGGGCTTGTGTATAAACGTGCAGTGCAGTCCAAGAGTAAAGCAACATGACTGAACATGTGTTTAAGATGTGATTGTTCTGGCATGTGACATCACTTGAAGAAATGCATTTCAATTATTTTTTACCTCTTGAAGAATGTTTGTGTATTTCCATTAAGTGAATGGCATTTTAAACACAAATTGAAAAATTCCTCAAGTGTAATCCAAAATACAAATTCTATTTGTGAGAACTCTTATACTTCTTTTTTAAAGTAAACCTTTACTTAAACATTAAAAACAATAAATTGTGGCTTTAATAATGAGACAATTTTCATATATTACAATCCTTATACATTTGGGGGGGTCTTAAATTATTTTTTCAAAATTTTTATTTGATATGATTGTACAGTAAAAGTCCAGCATATGTCAGTTCAAGTAATGGTTGGAATTGTGCCTGTTGTAATAGTGAATTTTCCACGTCCTGAGTGATTTATTTTGCCTTTGCTCCTCTGAAGCCTCTCTCCAAGTTTTTCAGCAGTGGTGTAGAGAAAGGCTATACTACCACACTAGTGTGATGTGATTTAAATTAACTCTGGAGTCTGGAATTTTCTCCTTTATCCAGGCCTTTTTCTTTGTAGCCTGAAGAACCTCAGTCCATGTTTTAAATTGTTGGTCAACCTTAATATTTTTAATGTTCTACTCTAAAACACTAAGGTTCTCTTCTCCCTCCCCTTCATTTTCCTGTCTCAAAGACACACACATACAAAGCAATCAGAACACTAGCTAACTCCTATCAGCTTCTATGATGTGCCAAATTTTATAGATACATTTATCAGTCACCACTACCATATGAGTTGATACTTTTATGAACCCTCTTGATAGAAGAGAAAACAGTTTGGGCTGGTGAAGGGGGCTAGAGAACTTGTCTGAGGCCTCTGGCTGGACAGTGACAGGACCAGGGTTGGAGCCTCCACATCTTTTCTCTTGAATTCACTTTCTTAACCATATTCTCCCTTTGAACAGTATGAGATTTTGAAATAACACAAGCTATTTGATTGGGGGATTTAAGCAAGAATGGAGGGTAAACAAAAAAAGAAGAAGAGGAAGAAGGAGGAGGGGGAGAAGAAAGAGAAGAGGAAGAAGAAGAGGAAGAGGAAGAGGAGGAAGAGGGAGAAGGAGGAGGAGGAGGAGAAGGAGGAGGAGGAGAAGGAGAAGGAGAAGGAGGAGAAGGAGAAGGAGAAGGAGAAGGAGAAGGAGAAGGAGAAGGAGAAGGAGAAGGAGAAGGAGAAGGAGAAGAAAACTTCTTCACAGGTGGCAGAAATTAAAAGAGCCCAGGAGCACCTACACCAATTTCCACAACTAAAATTGTGTGTTGTGTGTTATTTTTTTAGTTTAAACTTCTTACACAATAGAAGAAGATAAATTTAACTTTCCAAACATGTGTGGAGCTTCAAGAAGTAGGCTCCAGAGACTCAAAAATCAAAATGAAGTGAATTAAAATTAGGAATTGTTTTCTAAAAATTCATGTAACTCTTAGCAATGATTTAGCCCTTCCAAACAACATGAATTACATATGCAGATTACTTCTAATTATAATGCCTCTCCCTCTAGATTACTGAACTCATACACAATAGGATTTTAATTGATTCACATCAGCCTGCTTGCCTAGTATTTGAGGAGAAATATGCCCACTGTCAAGAAAATAAATTCACTTAGATATGCATAAGCATTTCATGGAGAAAGCTTAAAAGCACAAACTGTTTAAAAAAATAGTTATCTATATTAAAAGCTAGTGCATACTCTTCAATATCTATTGAAGTATATTTTGAATGTCTCTCAAGGAAATTATATATAGATCTTTAGTTGAATGTAACAATTTAAACACTTTCATGGATGCATTTCTTATTTTACACTTTCATACTTAACAAGATTGTTTTCAGAAAATCATTTTTGTAGGTGTCTTGGTTACTTTTCTCTTGTTGCTGACACAAAATACCCAACACCCAAAAGGAAGAAAGGAAAGGTTTATTTAGCTTACAGTTTGTGGAGGTTTCAGTCCATACTTGGCAGGTTCTGAGGCAGAGTGGCACATGACAGAGGGCAAATGTTCATGGCAGCAGAGCATAGCCGAAATCACAAGAGCAAAAAGGAGGAATGGCTGCATGCAGCCTCTTTTTCTCCCTTGTGTTGTAAACAGCCTACTCCTACCCAGGGGGCCGGTAGCTCTCACACAAGGTCCATGCCCTCCTCTTTCACAGGCTCAGGATGTGTACAAAGTAAGCACCCTGGCTTCCTGCTGAGTCGCTCAGCCAAACCTCTAGATTCCCCAAGTTGACACAATGTATCAACTATAACAGTAGGCCTTCAGACTTTCTGCTGTTTCAATAGCTGTGCTTTGTGTATCTTTTACTAAGCCAGTTAGAAATTGACAGTATATTTCTGTTTGTCTTTGCTATAGTTTGAATGCCCTCTACAAAACTCACATTGAAATTTAATTGCCACTTTGATAGCATTAAGAGGTAGGACCCTAAAGAGGTGATTGTATTATGCAGGCTCTGCCTTTATAAATGCACTGATGATTTTAGGATAGAGTAGACTCTGTAATGATTTCCATAGTGGTTTTACTGGCTTACATTCCCAACAAAATGTAGAAAAGTTCTTTTTTCCAAAGAAGCTTGTCGCCATTTGTTGTTTTTTGTGTTCCTGATGATAAACATTCTGTTTGGAGTACAATGGGGGTTCAGAGTTTTTTAATCTGCAGTTCCCTAATTGCTAAAATGCTAAACATTTATTTTATTTTTTATTTTAAAGAGACAAAAAAGAGTCAAAAAACAATAAAAGCAATACAGAATTTCAAAACAAGATGATAGGAAATTACAATGGTTATTATATTGCATATTGTTGTTTTCAAAGTAGTTACTCTGATTACCAGGTATAGGCAAGCAAAATTGATCAAACAATATAAGCACTAGCAGTTCCTTTCAATGAATTAATAGAAATTAGTAGTACAATTATCTTAGCTATCTTATGTATGTATACATACCTTTTTCCCTTCCTTTTTTTCTCTTTCCCCATCCCAGTTTTTTTCCTTTTGAGCAGTTTCTTTCCCTTTCACTATATCTACTGTACCTTTTGGATCCTATTTACTGTTCCAGTTTCTTACACTAGGGAGACAATATGATGTTTACACATGTGAGTCTGAGTTATTTCTATTAGTGAGTATGGTCTCTAGTTGCATCCATTTATCTATAAAAGCCTCAAGTTTATCTTTTTTATAGCTGAATAGTACTCCATTGCATAAAACTACCACATCTTTTATATCCATTCCTTGGTTGATGGGCATTTGGGTTATTTCCTAGATTTAACTATGACAAATTGTGCTGCTATAAACATGGATGCACATATATTGCCTTGGTACAATGTTTTCATTTCTTCTGAGAAAATACCCAGGATGGGAATACCTGGGTCAAATGGGACCTCTAGTTTTTGGAGGAATCTCCACACTGATTTCCACAGTGGGTGTACCAAACAATGCTGAACATTTTGTATGTGCTTATTGGTTATTCACACTTCTTCATCTGAGAAGGGTCTATTCATTTCATTTGCCCATCTTCTTACTGGGTTGTTTGTCTTGGAGGATCTAATTTTTGAGTTTATTATTAGTGGTGGTGAACCTATGCACGCATGCTGCAGCTGGATATTTGTATCATTGAAAGTTTTGTCATCACTGTTATAGAGTCTAGTCCTCTATCAGATGAGTACCTGACCGAAATAATTTTTTTTTATCCTGCAGGTGGTCTCTGCACTCCATTGATTGTTTCTTTGTTGTACAGAAGCCTTTTAATATAACTCCATGTGTTGATAGTTGGTATTATATCTTTTTTTACTTTAAAGGCAAATGTATGGCACTTTATTTTTCTATTAGTGCAATTTTTAAGGAACACAGTATTTGTATTTCCTGCGTGGAACTGCTGCATGTACATCACACATCTTAATTCCTTTTATATCCTCTTTCCTGTCACTCCTGCTTGCCTTCCTCCATCTCTTGATCCTCTTCCCCTTTGAGAAAGATCTAGCTCCATCCTTCTAGCATCCTATCTTTTATTTTGACCTTTATTTATAATTGGGGTTTCTCATGGGACAGAAACCATGCAGTATTTAAACTTGTGTGTTGGATTTATTTCACTTAACATTATGGTCTCAACTGGAGTCTGTTCAGGAATTCTTTGCCTATGCTTATGACTTCTCATGTTTTCTGATTTTATCTTGCAGCAGTTTCAATGTTTCTCTGTTTATATCTAGGTCTTTAATCTATTTTGATTTTAGTACACAGTGAGAGATATGGATCTAGTTTCATTCTTCTGTGCATGGACAACCAGTTTTTACAGTATCATTTATTAAAGAGGTTATTTTTCTGCAGCATATACATCTTCGCTGAACATCAGGCAGCTGATGCTACATGATGTTGTTTCTGTGTGTTCTATTATATTCCATTGGTCCACATGTCTGATTTCATGTTTTCTGCTCCTTATCTTATGTGAGGTTAAGTGTAAAGTCCCTTGTCTGTCCCCACCTGGCCCCAAGGTACATTTGAACCTTAGTTCTAATGCCTTCTTCTTTTGATCTTTTGGCTACAGGTAAACTGGTCTGTTCACAGTCCCACCCTCCATGACATATTTTTCGATCTTTACATTTTTTTCTGCCCTACTCTCATGGCCTTGTACATCTTACCTTTCAAAGTTCTACTCATCTCCTATGAACCATCTGAAATGTGGCCTTAAGTAAGACTTTTTTTCTCAAAGTCCTAAATGTTCATCATGTCACTAGCTTGAATTGTGTTTATTAATGAATGAGCCATCTTGTGAAGAAGTGTATGTGTGATTATGGGATTATAGTTCATCTGTTATTATATTTCTTTACAGTGTCTATCACAAGTAGACATTTGATAACTGTTTCCCTAATAAGTTTTTAAAGGCCACAAGTTGAAATCATTTTTCATTTTCTTATTTACTCCTATATTCCTCTTTTTCATATGTTGCTCTGATCACATGTACTCTGTGAACCTGATATTTTTCATGCCTAATCTCTGGCCAAATTTTGAACCTTTCTTTGTTATACTCCTCTCAGTTGGAGGTTTAAATCCATCGTCCTATACACCTGTCACAATTGTCCAGACAATGTAGGCACTCTGGGTCTTCAGGAGACAGTTTCACATAACTTGCCTATATAAGACTAAGAATGTTACGGGGGCATGAAGTGATAGGTGAGTTATAGGAAAAGCATCTGAATAAGAAGACATCCAAAATAAGCATAGTGTCTACAAGGAAAAGATCTAGAGCTATTCTCACTCTTTAATCTGAAATTATGTGTTTGCTCCAGACTTATGCCTCTGGACAGGAAGTTATGGAGAATTGATGCAAAATTCTTGCAAAGAAGAGAATAAAAAGTTTAGTTCCAGGTTACCTCCTGAGTTCAGTCCTCTTTACATCCTCATGACCTATAGAGAAAATGTTTGCTGGACTCTTCTTTCCCAGATACAACTTTAGTGTTAGCATTTTAATCAATAATCTACTGGTGAATATTTATTAAGTGCAAAGTGCAGTAAGGTTATAGAAGTGAAGATATTGTGGTCTGCATCTTTAGGAAGCTGTGTCTTTATAGTAGGCAGAACAAAACTTCAGGGAAATCCTAAAGAGAGTGCTTAAAACTTCATATGCACCAGCCATGCAATAAATGCTGTTACTCGTGTGTTCTTCAGGGTCAGCAGCCCCTGTGCAGGTCCTCGGCATTGGACTAGGATTACCATTTTGTAGTCGTGGTTACTGTTACAAGTTATTGCCTAAAGTTATTGCCTTTTCCTCCAGCGCTTGCCTGGACCTTTCATGGCCTAGGCTAGAAGGATTCTTCAATACCCACTTGTAAAGACTGGACAGAGCCACATTAATACCTGGAAAAGTCAGAATGCTCCATTTTTACAACTTTCTAAAATCAGCAAAAATCCTCACCATTTTCACAAGATATAAAGCTCATGAATGTAGAATTCTCTGCTCAGAAAGAATATTCCATTAGAGTAGTGCCCAGAAATGAGAGGTCTTCATTTGCAATACAAAGATAAAACAAAACAAAAGAGAAAATTTTATCTAGGGCTGGTAATTGAGTTTATTTATTAATATAGCATAAAAATTATTTTCTGTGCAATGGATTTATCATTTTTAAAGATGAGATGTTATTTCAATCTTTCAGTCAATTCTTTATTTTGATCAACACTTCATTCATATATGTAATGCATTTATTATATCACAGTCTTGATTGATGCTGAAGTCTTGAAGGACAGCTCCTAGACAAATGATGAATGTTTAGCCTTGGTTATGAGCATCCTTTGTAACACCATAAAGATGAAAGCAAAGCCAAGAATATAAAATTAATTCTCATGGCATAGAATAAAAAATATAAGGATGTGATATCAAATGCTACTAAATGCTGAGTTTTCTCAATGATGTGAGACAAATTTAACAGAATATAAAATTTTAAGAACATGTTTATAAAGTAAATTAGTCTAATGTTCAGTGGAAAAAATGGAGCTTGATTTATTCATGTTTTGGTTTATTGGATTTATTAATTTTTAACTACAATTTGTTTTCAAGGTTATTTATCTTCATGCTTACTTGATGTAATTCTATTGCCTGTTGTGATACATAGAGCTGTCATATATAGAATAAAAACTCTATGAAAATAAGTAATTTTAATGTGATAATGAATGGAAGAGAAGTTTAATCTCATGTTATTTTTTATGAATGAATGTTTCAGAAGTTGTTAAGCAAGAAATACTTGGGAGAGATATTGATATTGGGGATATGTGATTTTTATGTCAGTTTATCTGTAAAACCGAAAGAAATCTTTAACTAGATATCCATTCAATCCCTTCACTTTTCTCAGAAAGGAGAATTATGATGCTCTGAAGTTATACGTAGATGTCCCTACGTCACATCCTTTTCCCCTACCCTACTGCACCCACTGGGGGCAGTTCAAAGTCTTCTCAACCACTACCCTAAATATATAAAACATTAATATGCTTGGAGCCACATGGTCCAGAACTAAGCAGTATGTCTCGTACATATTTGGAGAATAAAGAGGAGTGATGATAATGAGGTGAGGGGTATAAAAGAGTACTTTCATTCATATGAAACTGCATTAATCTGAAATTAATAGTTAGAGGATTTATTTGTATTCTCCCGCCCTCTCTATGGCTCTCTCCCCTGTCTTCCTTGCTTCCCTTTTACGTCTCTCCTTTCTTTCATCAGGGAGCATGGTGGCATTTAGACTCACACTACTGACTGGGAGCCATTCTTTTCAGGCTCCAAGAGAAACACTAACACTTGTTAAGACCAGCAAGACAAGAGTGATACTGAAAAGCCCAATGGGAGCCCAGGAGAAAGAGGAAAATTGATACAGAGTTTTGTTTTGATCTATTCCCAAATTGACAAGATGTCCAAACTTATTATTTAGATGGTCTGTTCCTGTGTGCAAAATGTATCTTTACATTCTTCAAGGCAAAAAAGAGAGAGGACAGCAACACAATGCTGTAGAACTTTCTTAAAATGTTTTACTTTATCCCTACAAGTTTTGTAGTATCTTTTAAGCACAAGAGACTATGACGTGTGGCAGATGTTCAAATACTAATACAGCTCCTACTCTATTAGGAAATGAAGGTCAAAAGGAGATTGGAGAGACTCAGGGAAGAAAGCATGGGTGCCAGTAGGGTCTGCCTGAGTGAAGGCACTGAGTAGTGGAAAGGTAAAGCACATAATAAGACTGAATGCAAGATAGGAGCGGTATCCCCAAAGCCACAGTGTGGAGGAATGAGCTGAGACGGCTCTTCCTTCTCTACGGACATAGTAGGGCTTGCTGAGATAGTGTACCTACTGGGAAAATGAAGTTGGGAGACATCTGGGAGGATGATTAACAAACATAAGAGAGCAGGATGTGAAGAGAAGGAAACTCTGAAAAGTTTCAGTTGACTATTCCTGCAGCTGTCCTTCCACAGTGGCAGAAAGGAAGGTTTAGTTTGCCTTGACTTACATATTTCCAAGCACTAATTATACTAGTCTACTCTGGTTTCTTCAGCATTAAGAGGAAAAAGTTGATGCATGATGAATACTACTTATCTTTTTAAAGTGCTTGTCAGAGACTGATTAGTGTTCAGGTTTACCACAAGTGTAAGTCCTGTACCAATTGAGATTCATGCCAGAACCACTGATTTCTTCTCAGTGAACTACTTCATTGGCATGTAAGTTATCATCTTGCTCAGTTTCTCTGGTTTCCTGTCTGGAAGGACTAACCATGCCTTCCGTGTTGTGTTCCATGCTGAGAGTCTTCGCGTCCTTCCAATTTCTCAATTCCTTGTTGCACACACTGTACTACAGAAATAATCTGGGTCGTTTTTAGTGTCCAGGTGGTTGCTGTCACATTACATTCATTTTTAGATGTTCCTCAGATTCACTGAGGTGAGGTTTCCCAACAGCGTGAAATTTTTCTTTAGGTGTTTTTGTCTTCAGTGGAAGAGAAATTTGCTGTCTTCCTTGACAGCTGGACAAGGAGAGACTGCAGTCTCATTTCCCTTTTAGTATTCTCTGGCAAAATCATGAATAAGCAGTGTCTTAGACAGGTGACTTCCAAAAAATGTTTCCTGTCAAACTCCTGTCAGGATTCTGAATGTCAGGGAACAACTTTTCCTAGTTGTGATTTTCTGTAATTTCATTTTTGAAGTCTGAATTATGATTTTTTTCTGTTTTTTTAATCCAAAATAGGAAGAAAGGGCTAGTCCATTCCATTTTATATTTACATTGATGTAGAAGGTGGTCCAGGTATAGAATTCTATGGTGACAATTTTTTTACTAGAAGCAAAATTTTATTAACTGTAAAATATAAATAATAAAATAGTAAAAAGTTTAAATATATCATATATAAAATATAATTTATATATAATATATAAATACATATAAATACACAATATATAAAATATAATTTATCTATAAAATAATAAAAATGTTTTACTATTTTTATTAGAATTTGAATTCTCTTTATTGTTATAAGTCAGTATCTAAAGAACTTTTCATGGATCATTTCAAGGATATCATTTGATTTTTAAAAATACCATTGTATTTCTTACACACAAATACATCACACACTGAAGCAGATATAAACGGGAACATTGCTCCTGTCTTGAAATCTTTCTTTTTAATCTTCTTTCTTTGTTTTTCAGTCCTTAAAATTGCTAGGATGAAAAGAGGAAGAGCAGCTGGGAAATAAGTTAGAAAATGCAGAATTTCTCTTAGAACTATGAGAATGAAATGAATTCCTCTCAAACATACCTGCAATTTTCTTTTCTGAGAGAAAATTCTTCCTACTACCAGCTACAGCACTCATTGGTTCTTGGTGGCACTCTAGGCCCCTCTTGAGTTGTACCTCTTTGGCATTATTTATATAGAAAGAACTCAGTGTAGTCATTGACACCATAATTGTATCAATTAAATGAATGCACATACATAGTCTTAGGTGAGCAGCACATAGCTGTTGTGTAAATGTGCCAGATGAAGGAATACATATGTACTGTACCTATTTCCAGCCTCACATTTTGATACAAGGCCACTGGACGTCTTGTCCAACAGTGGTATCTGTACTTTTACCTTAGTAGCTGTCTTGATTACTAATCTCTCTCGTTGCTGAGACAAAATACCTAACCCTAAAAATTAAGCAAAGAAAGGTTTATTTAGCTCACAGTTTGTGGAGGTTTCAGTCCATAATCAGCTGCTCCAAGGCAGGGTGGTGTTGCACAGGGGCAACTGTACAAGCAGGCAGAAAACAGCGAAAGCAACAAGAGCAAAAGGGGGAAAGAGCCAGCCTCTTTTCCTCTCCTATAGTGTGAGCAGCCAACACCCACTAGGGCAGGTGTATTAGCACTCAGGGCATCTCTGTGTCCTCCTCTAGCACAGGAGGAGGATATTTACAAAGTAAAGCCCCTGGCCCCCTGATGGGTCACTTACATTTCTAAACCTCTCAGATTGACATGATGTATCAACCATTACATTAGCAATAACATTCCATAGAGTTCCTGAATGATTCAGAAGAACTAATGAGTGAAAACCTCTTCCATTGTAACATAGTCTTGGGTAACTTCTTCCTTTTATTTCATGTTGCAATATTACAGCTGTTTTAAATAGATAGAATTTACCTCTTAAAGGAGATAACACATCATTAAAATCTAGGCACCTTCTCCTGTACTTGCACAACTTATTCATTCCATGCCCAGTTTTATGATTCAGTCTAGGGTGTGTTCTGAAATGTTTCCTGTTATCTTTCAAATTATACAAAAAGGCTCTGGTAGAATTAATTCCTGTTGCTAGAGGAATTCCTCTAATCATTAATCTTCCCATGACCTATTTTTAGGCAGAACTGTGGTTTACTTAAATTGCAATAAGGGTACATTTAAACACTTCTGTGGGGATTTCTCCACTTTTCCTCCTTCATAAACTGATTACAGAATAGCTCTCATTTGATAAAAGTCTAAAGGCTTATCTAATTGTCTTGCAGTTCATAGCCCTTTAACCAAATGCAACTATATATCATCAAACATAGGATTTACTGAGATATCACTCAAATTCCTTCTTAATTCAAGTCTCAGAATCACTTAAGAATTTGGAGTGATTTATCAAAACTCATCAAATATTGAGCACAGATAGCTCATGTTAGTCTCTTACAGTATGAGAATAGAAAATATTTTTATCAGTCTCCCAAGTGAGTAAACCACCAGGATTGTAAGTAGTTTTAACTTCCTACCCCTCCTTTTGTTTGATCTTTGAGCTCTACCAGGAATTTCTTACTATTTTTTGTTCTTGTTCTTAACTGTTTTTGTATTTAGGTATTGCTTGTAGACCTCTAAATACAATATTTTGACTGAACATGGGAAAATTTTTAAAAATTACTTAGGAAATGAATTGTATGAACATGTAACAATTTTAAAATAATTTTTAAAATAAATTTGTGAAGGAATTTGTGTGCTTTATATTAACATATGAAAAACAAGGACTTACAGCAGGCCTAAAAGTTGCTGTAATTCACAAGCAATGATGGGTATAAATGATATTTTAAGGCTTCTTCAGCAGCTGGAATGTGATTGGAAAAAATATATTATTTCCGCTGTTGATGAAGTCATAGATTTGTTTCCTTCCCTGGCAAGTGGAGGAAATGGGAAGAGTCAGTGAGAGGTTAATGAAAGTAAGTCTAAGTCCCTGAGGATGCATACATAGATCTTATTTCCCATTTCTTAGGAGCTTAGAGTTTACTGTGAAAGGCAGGTGGCAGGGTCAGAGAGTGCCAGAGGTAGGGACTTTAGCAACCCTGAAATCTCCTCAGCTCTGCAACCTACCCTAACTTAAATCTAACTTCAAGCAGAAAAAATGCAATATTGGGTTAAATATTAATAAGCATATCTTTAGAAAACACTAATATGTTCACCATTGCATAGTAAAATATCTATTTTTTTTTTTTTTTTTTTGCAGTACTGGGGATCGAACTCAGGACCCTGCACTTGCTAGGCAAGCGCTTATTCCACTGAGCTATATCCCCAGCCCCTGAAATATCTAAATACAGTTGCACATTCTCTGGGAGAATGCAGCTTTACGTAATTACCCCAGCTCCCCTTTCAGAGTGCCATTGCTGTCCACTGGCATGGCTGCTGCCACCCATTCTCCTATGTGGAAATTCTAGAGACCCCCGTGGGTTAAAGCAGAAGGTAAATGTATCTTAAAGTTATTGTCGGATCAGTGCAAATTACTGAGACCTTGGTGGTTGAATGATGAGAAAACTGCTACAGGATGCTCACATGGTTGAGTTGTGACCCAGTAGCCTTCTTACCCTTCAAAGATCATATATGTAATTTCAGGTTAATATGACAATGTGTGCCTAGTGTTTTTTGTTTACTTGTGGAAGTGGTACTGGAATTTTGTGGGAATATTGTAACAAGGTTATGATTCTCAGTCTATTGGAATCAAGTTTTGATGAACTTTGGAAGTATTAACAAATTTAAATTTGTAAAGTGAGATGTTAAATATTTTGTATTATTTTGTGTCATACCGCTTCAATGTTCTTTTGCTACTTTGTTGTTGTTTAGTTGGCTTTCCTTGGTAACTCATTGAAATCAAAACTTCATTCTCCATTCTCATACTATGCTCAAAAATTGTTTTTATAGTTTAACCTCCCAACAGAATTTTATAGTTACAAATTGTCATGTGGTTATTATGTCCCATTATCTGACTCAAAGGCAGATTATTAGTCTATTATTTGAGTTTGCTAAACTCTGTAGATAAATGTCTATAAGGGTCAGAGTTCTATTTTACTTATTTTTATCAAAAATTGAGTGAATGAACTACATCAATGAAATATTTAGAATTAATGCTATATGGCAAAAAATTGACACTGGTGATAGTCTGCATATGCAACATTTTGTTCTCCTTGCCTGATTTTTGACTATACAGGGAGAATTATTTCATTATTGGATTCAAAGATTAAATAACATTTTAATGACTAATACCATTTGTGTTTGAGTGGATATGGAACTGATGACCAAAAGCAAACAAAAACAGGATAGGACAGGTGGAAGGAAAACCAAGGAAATGTGATTGAAAAATATGATGAATATTTAAATTTTTAAATTTATCTTAAAAATGAAAGAAGGAAAACATATTAACAAATAGACATCCACTTCCAAAATAGCATAAGAACAATACAAGCAAATACAGTGTTACAGACAAAGTAGTAGGAAATTATCAATGGTTGTTGTATTACATATTGATATCTTCAAAGTGAATGTTTAAATTTGAAAAAAAAAATTATTACAATAAAAGATACATGATTGTGGAAGAGCCAGAAGTCACATGGGGCCAGATCCAGTTCATAAGGAACATGAGGACACAGATGAGTATTTTTAAGTCTGCCTTTTGGTTGGATGGTACTCAGCAGCAGCATTCACCACAGTTTTTTATTACACCTTAGAAACACACTCAGTGAAAAGCACTCCCAGAACTGCTTCAGAAAGAGGCAAGAATGCTGTGATAAGTGTGCCCAAAGTGTGGAGCAGTAAATTGAGGGGGTTACTGGGAATGAACACTGTAACTTTTATTGCAATACTTTTTATTTAATATTTTCTAAAAAAATTTAAACATTCACAGTATATTTGGATCATACCTCTTAGTGTGGGGTATAGAAAGAGAAAAAGGCCAACATGATAATTAAAGTATACTATGGTTAGATGATAATTTTATTTTTAATTTTCATTTTATTTGTGGTGCTGGGAATTGAACCTAGGACCTTGTGAATGCTAACCAATTTATTTATCACTGAGCTACACACCCAAGCCTCTAATGATCATCTTATACTCATGTATTGAGGAATATTAAGAGAGTAAAAACATCATTTTCACAAATATATTCATTATTTTAGTTATTTCTTGTCAGTGATAGCTTATTTAAAACAAAATGCAACTTCTTGATATTCTCATCCTTTAATGTTACTCTAATTATTTTCCTTCATTCAAGATTAAATAAAAAGTTATGTGCAAAGTAAAGTATATTGTCTATATCCTTTTTAATTTAATGAGGATTGACTATATTAGCCACTCCTACAAAATATAAGGCATGAATTTAAAATGAGTGTTGAATTTGTCATTGTGGACAAGTAAATATATTCTACTTAGCCTTTTCATTTCCTGATACTCCTTTTTACTACTCAAAAATGATCATATACCACCTTTTCCTCTTCTACAACTGATTTAAAAGGGGAAAGATTTGTACGATCTGAAGAGAAACCAGAGTATACAACTGATTTAAGAAACAAAATTTGGGGAACATACAACTGACATCTGAAAACTGTCATGCACACAGCTTACATAATATGCCAACCTGCTTTTTCCAATTCAACTTGATGAAGAAGTGCTCAACCTGTAATCTTTGAAGTAACTTTATTTTATTAAAATAGATGTGAGCAAAAATATATGACAAATGTTTAAATAAAAAATTATAGCAAGAACACATTGTCATTAGCCTCCCTCAGAATCCTCCCTCTTGCTCTGAGTATACTTATGCCATCATTCCTGCCACTTTCTTGAACAGTTTTGAAAGTTCTCTTTAGTGAGTGCCGTTAGGTGTTGTGATAAAAAATGTAATGAAAGCTGGTGCCAAGTGCATCCCAGTGAAGCCAGGCTTATAAAAGTATGACAGTGTATCTGCATCTGCATCCAGGTTATTCACCAAATCGTGCTTGGTGAGACATGGGGGTCTTCCCTGAGATCAAAGAACTATGAGAGCAAACATTTTGAATCAATTAAAGTCATCAAGGCAGCCCTGGTACAACTCAAGACACTTATAAAGGGCTGGGGATATAGCTCAGTAGCATAAGTGCCTGCTTGGCCAGTGCAAGGTCCTGAGTTCAATCCCTGATACCACAACAAGAGAGAGAGAGAGAAAGAAAAACAGACAATCATGAAGAAAGACTTCCATATGATGTGATAAATGTTTGAAGTAAGGAGGAGTATTTTGAGAGAGATTAATGGCAATGTGTCTTTTACTGCAATACATTTTTAAGGGGCTGGGGATATAGCTCAGTGGAATAAACGCCTGCCTAGCAAGCGCAGGGCCCTGAGTTCGATCCCCAGTACTGCAAAAAAAAAAAAAAAAATACATTTTTAAAATTTAAACACTCATTTTATCCTCCTATCCTACCTGGTAGATCTAGATATACATTTGACACCCAGTTAACATACTTATTTAACTACTGCAGCTCCATGGGTAAGATTTCTACAGCATAGTCATAATGTAGCACTATGATTTCCCAAAAAGAAATTTTGACAATAAATTATTTGCTTGTCTTTGGTTGATGATATTGTTAATAATGGTTGCATTTGAAGGATCCTTTTGGAAGTACTTAATGCTCAAGATGGTTTTAAGGGAAACATGCAGGAGGCAGTAATAGAGTGATCACGTTCTTTCTGTAATTTATTTTAATGCCATCACACAGGGAATTCAGGCAGATAAAACTTCTCCATTTATAGAGCCTAAATGTGTAGAAATGAATTGTCATAATTCCAGATATACTGATAATGCATATTCTCTGAAACATTTTTTATTAGCAGTGTCTTGAAAAATTTATATCGTATGCTAAGTAAATATACAGTCATAGCCTTAAGATTTGTGATATGTTAGTTTCCCTTGATAAATTACAACGCAATTTTCTAGCTTACTAATTCACTAAGGAAGCTAATGAGTAGAAAAAAAAGTCTAATCAGCTGCCAGTCAGAATTCCTTGAAGCACAGAGTGTCAAATATTGAAGCAATTTTTACATCTCATAAAAGCACTTGTGCTGAACGATCTATTATAAAACCTGTGATGAAAATCTAACATTGGGGGCTGGGGATATAGCTCAGTGGAATAAGCGCTTGCCTAGCAAGCGCAGGGTCCTGAGTTCGATCCCCAGTACCGCAAAAAAAAAAAAAAAAAGAAAATCTAACATTGAGGCAGCTACCTTATTTTTCAAGTGTCTGTTCCCAAACAGACTTCACATTAGGCCAAATCTTTCATTAACATTTAAGTCTGTTAATATAGTCCTGTTATGTTGTCTAGCTCTATATGTGTCAGTCACAAAACTCAATAGATTTATCATAAAAATTGTGATGCTGGGATTCTTTCTTCAGAAATCTTAGAATGTCTTTATAAAACAACAGAGTGACACACTTTACTTTCACCCTTCACATCATTTATGTTGTCCTCAAACCTTTATTTGTAGCATAATAGTACGTAGTATCATGAGAAGTAATCATAGTTTAATCATTAACGTATTTGTCATTTGTCATTTTAACAGCAGAGCATAGTCACTTTGCTGTGTTGCTTACAAGAAGTCTTTGAAGGTACTGTGTAATTACATTTCTTCACCATGCCGTCCTTTCTAATGAAGCACAGTCATTATGTGTATGTTTATGTGTTTCTCCATCTGCCTTCATCCACATAAACATGCGTGGGTGTCTGGGGCCTGTTCTTAGCTGAGAGTTGTGGAGGGTTTCCAAACATCTGACTGCTGCTGACCTTCTTGATAATCTTTCGATTAGTGTTTTTTTATCATGCTGGCACACATCATGTGGGGTCTTAATAAAGTAATCACATTTTTCCTCTAACACAAGTTTGAGAGAATCCCAATTAAACTATTCTCTCCCACACTTAAGAGCCACAAGTAGCTAGAGGCTGCTAATTTAGAAAGATTACTTGGTCTTTCCCGAGTTCTCTGAAAAGTCTAATTTTCTAACAAAGAAAAACATCGATACATCTCAGTTTCCTGGAACTCAAAACTCAAGGATTTAGATGAAATTAGCTAGTTTGTTTTCATTATTTGAGTCCCTATTTCAACTGATTATACTTCTCTCCCACATGGTAAAGGAGGCAGAAATCTCAGGTCAACCTTACTAGGAATGTTTTTGGGTACATCTGTAAAATTTCTCTCTTTAATATCGAGTGATCTAAAAACAAAAGAGAAAATTTTCCCTTAAAAATATCCTAACCAACCATATATCATTCCTCAAATATATGAAATGAACATATTTAATACTGTATATTGCAAATATGAAAGAGTTATGGCTAACACCATGTCAGTCTCAGTATTTGTTCCATCATCATTTTTCAGGTGAAGAAACTAAAGCTCCCATTGGATCTCTTGACTCCTCACATGATACCCAGGCCCCTAGAGTTTCAATTCCCTTTCTTAGCACCTTCTAGCTGATAGAATATCCCTCACAAATGGTATCAAGCATGCTCATTAATTGAACAGATAAGTAATTCTGCCACTTGGGACTAAGAGGCTCTTCCCTACATGTGGGGAGCATCAGCTCTGAGGACCCTATCATCATCTGGGCACCACTGTTTCTGTTTAAAATGTTTTCTCTTTGCTTTGGAATCTATTACTTTCAGGAGTTCCTCCAGGTTACTCTTCTCTTAGGAGGTCAACATCATGTTTCTCTCAGGGATGAAGAAGACCAAGATCACTCTTTTACCACAGAATTATTTTATAGCCTATCCTGGAAGAGCAAAAGTTTTTCACTGATCTAAAAATCTCTAGAAGCAGTGCCCAAGTTTAATTTATCAGTTCCTCTTTATAGCCTAATATATAGTGCTTAATATATGTTACTAGATTGTAGGTAATTCCTTGGAGTAATAATAGTTAATATTTTTGTTACATTAGAAGTAATAGTGTATTTGTTTTCCTGAGTATGCACTTTGAAGTTATCAATATGTAATACAACAACCACTGTTAATTCCCTGTCATCTTGTCTGTAATTCAGTATTGCTTGTACTATTCTTGTGCTACTTTGTAAATGTCTATTTGTTAATATGTTTTTGTTCTTTTACTTTTAAAATAAAAAAATACAGAAGTATGTAGTGATAGTACAGGTCAAGGTAAGAGCTCAAATTTTCAGTAATGTGATGTTTACTGGAAAAGAAAATGAAACCTAAAAATCACAATGGCTTCTCCATATATAATGACTGATCCTATACAGTAGGGTAGTTCACTACTCAATATAAATATTTACATTACATATTTACATCACAATGTGATATATTAGGCCACTTGTAAGGGCTCTAAAATGGTGTATTATAGGACAAATAAAACCTAGTTTATCTTTAATAAAATCTAAAGTCTCCTTATGGCATTAAAACATTCTATGTAATTTATACTCAAAGTAACAAATGAAATTAAATCAGGAAGCATTAGAAAGTTTAGATGACAGAAGTGAGAAAACAAATGTAGATCTATTTCAATATTTTTGCTTATTTAAACATATATAAGTGTCTTATTCTCAGAGGAATATTGTTTTGGTTTGGCTTAATTATTTATAAAAACGAAGTCATATCATATATATTATTCTGCAACTTATTTATTTACCTAAGGCTGTATTACAAATATTCATAGCCCTTCCAAGTTCTAATTTGTCCTTTAAATACGTAGCTGCATATTCTTCTGCTGTAGGAATGTACCATTATGTATTCAATAAAGAACATCACTCCTAAATAAGGTAATATTCAGGTTGATTAACTGTGCCAGTTAATCTATTATTTCTAAGAATTTAAACTCTGATCTGGAAAATGGAGAAAGAAGAAAAGTTCACAGTGTCCCCTCAAAGTGTCCATGGACCTATGAGGCAGCCCATGAAGTTAACGTGTTTTCTTGGGAGCACAGAACTGGGAATGTTTATAACCCAAGAATGTCCCAAATGCACAAGTCACACTCAAGATCCTTTGCATATATATAAGGTTTCTACTTCGCTGCCAAGTTTTATTAAAGGAATATTTCCAGTCCTTCCTAGGACATGGGAAAACATTAAAAGAACAGAATTTATATTCTGATACCCAGTACTCCTTTTTGCTGTCGTGGGCTTCATTGTCTCTGCCATGACACTTGGATTGCCTGGTACAAGGAAAGAATTTTGATTAGTGAGGCCACTGCTTGTAGAACTGGAGCCAAAGAAAGCATAACTACTTCAGTTATAGCTCAGTGCTGATAGTTAAGAAGTGTATTCTCATGAGTACAAATGTCCAGACAGTGGCAATTTAGTTCTTGATGGGGAAGCATCTTCATAGCTTGTAGACACTTCTTTCTGTATTGAGCCATGACCATAGTCCTAGTGGGGAGAGTGAGGAAGAGTCAGTCCCTGAAAGGCAGTTTAATACAGCTGTGAAGGAGATCTGAGGTCTTAGCCCACTAAGCCAAACTTCAGGGCAGGGTTGCTGTTCTCTCAGGGACATGGAACACTAATGGAGTAAAGGGTTGGAGCTCGGTTAGAAGGGTGACCACATTCTTTAGGAGCTGGTATCCAAGTTGAGTTCTGTGAGCACATATCGTCCAGAAGGTTTGGGTTTGCCCTGCCCTGGGTGGGATGGCAGGTTAGGATGCAGAGGTTCATGACAGGGTCCTCCTCTTTTATTATTTTAAAGATTTTAACCTCTAATACATGCCAAGGCTTGGTTTCACGGAATCACAGACTGGACCTACAGGTTGAACATCCTCAGTTCTTACCTCCAGCTCCAGGTTAGGCATGGATAGACCAATAACTTCTTTTTGCATTGTGTCTGCAGGTTGAAGTGTTGAGCTGAGTTCTTAGAAAAGGCTAACCAGGCAAAACTTGTAGTACATCTTTATGGTATCTGAGCTTAACACATTATTTTGTCAATCCAGTTGGATTTTCCCAGGTACCTGCATGGCTGAGGTATGCAAAAATAAAAACACAACAAAAACCATTTGTCTCCTCATCAGAGTTGCTCTTATGTTTAGAGAGGGAAGGAGACTTCTTTCTTGGAAAAGAGTAAATTGGCTGTCTATGACTTCCCATGAGTATGAGGTGTAACAAGCACAGACACTTTGTTAGCTAAGCACACCACCTGACCTGGCTTTTAGATACTGGAAAGTTGCTGTCATGATTGATTTCTTATTTTCATCAGGTCTACTCCATAGTACCTGGCTTTTGCAATATATTATTTTATCTTAATTGTGAAAAAAGAAAACTTTAGTAATTGTATCCTTACTCAATCTCCTTTTAATCTTTAAGCTTTTTAAAAATAATAATAGATCAGAATTTATATCATTATTATCAATATTTCTCTGCTACTAGAAGGTTAAATTTCCACTATCAAAAATTAGTAATTGTAATTAGTAATTAGTAATTTTTCTCACAGGTTCAAAAATCAAATAGAACTGACTTTTTCTACCTAACAGTTAAAAGCAAACTGATAAATCTTCTTTTGAGGTCACATATCTCTAGTAATACTCTCTCTTAACTCCTTTTGTCCTTCTACACTTTTTCCCCACTAAATGATGAGAGTTTTTGATGGCGGATAAACCCATCTTATTGTCTTTAAAAAAGGCTGCTAATACATCCGCACGCTACACACCAAAATACAGCCCTTAGTATAGTTGCTAGAAGCACTTTTGAATGAAACTTTCAAATGAAAGCAAAGCTATGTCATTTACTGTGATAAATATTCATATTTGGGAAAATAAGTGAGGGTACGTAAGGCACAAGCACTACTGTCAGAATGAGAGCTGAAAAATTATATGCAGTAGAGTACATAGAGTTGCAATAAGAAATTAGCAAAATAGAATTGAACAAAAGTGAGTTTCTGTTGTCACATCTTTGGACTCAAGACCTATGGGATGTCAAGACAGGTTGTATCCATAGCAGGGTTCTATGTTCAGCAACATTTGGGTTTACTGAATCAATGTCCTCAGACAGGTTTCTCTTCTGTAGTGTCACTCACAACGTTAATGTGTACTAATACGGGGATAGCATATGCAGTATTTCCACACTTGTACGGGCTAAAGCTTCTGCTTAAACCAGTGCTGTTCTAGGGAGACATGATGAAGTGACTGAGAGAAAAGAGCCCGGGAAGGGGGTTTGGCCAAGAGAATTTGATTGTAAGGAAATGCAGAGAAGATTGGTATCTTCACAGAACTAGTACTAACTAGCCTTTAATCTCAACTCATATAATAAAGAACCAGACGAAGAGAGGAGGCCAAGGGGACTAGAGCACAGGGCTGCATACTCTGGCTTTGACTGAAGCATATTGTGCAAGTTTTTGGTGATGAAAGCTGAAATCAGCTTAATAGTAGTGTAATGCTTAATGGCAGGACTAACGAATGCTAGAGGGAGAAGGAAGTGGCTGGAACATTGGGACAGAGACTCAAATGCTTCGAATACTGGACTCCAAAACTCAGTCCTGACCCATATTCCTATACTGAAATCAAGTTGAGAAATGAATGGAGCATATGCAATTACATGATAGGAAGTCCAATGTAAGAGAGCCACACTACTCTAAGTCCAGCTCCTGCAGAGATAGGTACCTCTGCGACCCTCTCGGCCTCACTTGTCTCTTACTGCTGCAAAGCTTTGGTATCTTAGTCATTTTTTTTCATTGCTGAGGCAATATACCCAACACCCAAAGTTGAAGGAGAGAAGGTTTATCATAGTTCACAGTTTGTACAAACTTCAGTTCATAGTTGGTTCTAAGGCATGGTGACGGGGCAGAGGGGTATCACAGAGAAGAAATAGTTTATAGCAGTCAGGAGGCAGCAAGGTAATGAGGCAGCAAGTGACCACAGCAGCCCCCTTTTTGTCTCTTATATTCTGTCCAGGCTACATATCCTTAGAGCAGGTAGCACTTGCACCCAGTGTAGGCTTTGCTATTATCCACTCCCAGAATTATGCCAAGCTTATTGGTGTAGTAATTTAGTAGTCATACACTTTTGATCCCCAAATCACACACTTAACCCTATCTGGTGAGAACCAAGATGGTGGAGTGGTAATCAGCAGAGAAAGAGCCTCTCTGAGAGTAGCTGTCCAGATGCTGGAATATAGCAATATGAGGAAGACAAGGAGGAAGGAAGTGGGTCCCCTGGACACGGGAAGGATCTGAAGCATGAATTGACATACAGAGAGAGAGTGAAATAAAGAAGGAGGTAGCCAGCGGTGCCTTCTCCCTGACACTGGACTCACTGCATGAGAGGATTGATTATATCCTGCAGACCCAGGAAGCAACCCTAGAGGCCTCTGCAGAGATGCAACTGAGGCACAGTAGATATGAAGGACTGCACTAGCTGGCTGTGAGTGCTGAGATCTCAGTTGTCCCTTGTGGAAGATTGATTGTCTGTGAGCCATCTGGGAGAGGGGCTGGCAGAGCTCAGAATGTGGAACAGCTGCTGGCTGCTTCTAGTGGGTCCCAGCTGGGCTCAAGTGCATGGAAGGTGTACTGATGGCTGCAGGCTAAATGAATATGGTCTTCACCAGAAGGTGCAGGCCCTCTCAGAGTATCTGCTGCCTAGCCAAAAAGCTATTGCTTATTTGTTGGGATAAATCAACACAGATCAAGACTCTTTCTCCATACCTTGTCTGCCAGTGACAGCGGAGACATACCTGGAAGTAGACTTTTTTCCTTTTTTTCTCTCTTTCTCTTGTTCTATTTTTGTTGTGGTTGTTATTGTGGTTTTGTTTTTGTTTTTTGTTTTTATTTTTTCTCCTTCATTGTTTGATCTTCTTTTTATGTGTGAATATAGTTTCTAGTCTCTTTGTGGTTGGGGTTCTGTTCTGTTCTTTTTATCTCTTCCTTCTCTCTTTCCCTCAAGTTTCTGCACCAGTTTCCTGAAGTTAGTGTGATGTCCCTCCATTGTCCTACAGTCTTATTTCTAATCTCTTCCTTTTCCTTCCACTTCTCTATTTTCTCCCTAACCCATTTTAGATTTTAGTTCCTGAGGGCAAAGTTGACATATTAAGGACTTGCATACTGCACATAATTTTCTGTTTTGTTTTAGATTTTCTTATATAACCACAAATCTGCTTCATATGGTTAAGGGTGGCAAATTAATGGTTATCTCAGTTTGTCCTTTTCCAGGATATGTTTAATACGATTGTCATTGCTGATGATACCACTATAGCCAAAAGTGACATAATTGTTCTAAATATCTGTTCTTCCTGGTATGCCAATACTGACATTGACTAAGTGTCTCAGAAAATACTGTAGCACAGTCCCAAAGAACTAGGGGTAGGGCCAAACAGGTAGCAACTTCTCATCCTCAACAAATTGAAGAGGTAGGATCTTACAACAGACACAAAAACCCAAAATCACCCACACCTGGAAGATACTTGGAGAAGTAGACACCAAGGGTTCTAAATGCTAACAATAAAGCAACCAACCTTAGGCAATTTACAAGCATTGCCCTAAGAATTTAACTAAAAAATGTAAAGACTATGAAATGATACTTAAACAAGATGCAACCCAGACTTCCAGTTCACCAAAGGCAAACTCAGGGGCACTGAGGTGGGACAGTCTGAAAGCCACCTACCTGAACTCTCTGAAAATGGTAACAACAAAGCAATTGAATGATGCCCTAGATAAAAGTCAAATCAGAAATAATTTCTTAGATAACTGGAAATGGTGTCCACAATGAAAATCATGCTTATGACTCTAGAGCAGATACAGATAAAGATAGAAGAACTTAAGAAAATTATGGAAGCCATGAATGCTCAGCATAAGAAAGAAATGGAATTCATAAGGCAGATTCAAGCAGATATCGAGGAGAATAAAAATTCTATTGAAAGTATCCACAACACATTAAGCCAATGGGGGGATAAGATCTCAGATATAGAAGACAGGCTTGCAGTTAGCAATCATGAAAAGAAAGAGTTCTCAAAAATTGCAAGAGATCATAAGAAACCAATGCAACAGCTGCCAGATGAGGCAAAGAAGAACAACTTAAGATTGATTGGAGTCAATAGAAAAGCAAAAGATAGTACAAATAATATTTTTTTAAAAACCTGTTCACAGATGTCATGGCAGAAAACTCTCCTGTTAGGAAAAAGAATTCCAGATAGTGAGTGAGGCATATAAAACCCCTATTAGGCATGATCAAAAAAAAAAATATCTACACCCAGGCATATCATCACACTCTAGATTCCAGAAATTCAACACAAGGATAGAATCTTAAAAACTACTATAGAGAAGAACAAATCACCTATGAAGGAAGGCCCATCACAGAAAATCCCAACTGACTTCTCAGCTCAAACCCTTAAGTCATAGACAGCATGGAGTGCAGTATTTCAAGTTCTAAAAGAAAAGAACGTCAACCCACAAAACTTTCAGAACTTATGGAGAATTAAGATACTTCCATGACAAAGAACATCTGAGGAAATTTATGACCACCAAACCAGCAATCCATAACATTTTGAAGGACATTCTAGAAAAAGATAACAAGTACTACAACTCCATGAAGCCCAACAGAAAGAACCCAATAGGCAAGGCAAACAATTAGAGGGAGGGAAGAAAAGGAGGAGGAAGCCAACAACAGGAAAGTAACATGACTGAGATAAGTCAATGCTTATCGGTTATCATCATCAATGTTAATGTTCTCAATTCATCAATCAAAAGAAACAGATGGGCTGAATGGATCAAGAAGCAATATCCAACAATATGCTGAATACAGTAAATACACTTAATTCTAGCATCACATGCTAGATCCACCACCTCAGAAAAGCCTGATCTATGACAGTAAGAGACTTTGGAGGGAGGTGATCTAGGCACAAGCCATAACATAGGATGAAAAACTCCAGCTAGTTTCATGCAGATTCAATCCACTAGTACCTCACCAAATGCCATTTTCACTCTGGATCTCTCTATTGATGCTTCTTGGGAACTCATGCTGAATCAGTATCTCAGCTACTTAGCAAGAAGTTATTTTTTTCTATACATTCATAAACTCATTCCTATTTTGAAATGTTCCATTATTTAACTCAGTGGAGGCTAGGTTTTATGATAAATAGCTGTAGGTACCTGGTCACTGGAGAGATATTAAAGAAGGGGACTGAAATACCAACCACAGAGGTCACACCAACAATATTTTTGAACATATGATTGCTTTACATTTTATGTTTCTTTTCTTTTTTTGAGGCAGGTCTTGCTCTGTAGTCTAGGCTGGCCTTCAACTCACTTTGTTGCCCAGGCTTGCCTAAAACTTGCGCTATCCTCCTGCTTCAACCTGCCAAGTGCTGGGAGTACAGACATGCATGCACTACCAGGCCTTACTTACATTTTATATTTCTATTATTGTTTTAAAAATTATTTTACATAAAAATTCACTTAGTTGATTGTTATAAATTCCTATTCAGAAATCTCTCTCCCTATCTAAAATGTTTAACATAGAAATAGTGATTTTCAGTGTTCTGGTTATCACAATAATTTTACATCTTTCAAAATTACAGTCTAAAATAACTTTGCCATAATATTTTATCTCCTATGACAGCAGCATGACATTTCTTCATTCAAGCTATAAGATATATATAGCATTCAAAGACATCATGTACATTGCTACTAATTTCAATCACATTGCTTATTCTACTAGAATTGTATTTTTCTTATATAATTTCCTTTTTATATTGAGGTAATATGAAGTTATTTAGCCAATGAATGTGAGACAATAATTTGAAATAATAACTGAAAACCTTTGAAGCTGAGAAACAACCACCACATCAGCTTTTCCTACACATGATTCATGAACCATTGACATTTTAGCATAGGGGTAGGTTTTATGTGTCACTTAATGAGAGCCTTGGCTGATTCAGACCTTCAAACCTTTTGTCAAAATGACCATAGATTATAGTATAACTGGGGATTCTATTTTTTTTTCTATATGTTTGTCCTCAGCAAGGTACTTGTGCTCGCTTATAATCCTCCATGAATTTTCTTCAGTCCAAGCAAACAGCTATGTAATTTGCCAGCGGTAAGAAATGAGGACCTTAGCAATGCTTCTGTCTCACAGTGGGTCTACCTGACATGTTATAATATACCTGTATACGTCATTCATTTCTTGGCTATATTACAGTACAGCAGTATGGTCAGAATGAACGTTAGAAGCCTAACAGTCTGAAATTTCCAGTGCTGCACCCTCACTTATTAGTCCTGTATACCCTTAGCCTGCTTAACTTCTCTGAACCTTACTTATGAAATGGGGATCTTTCAGCTCCTATTGTAAGAATGCTTTGAAGTTTAACTGATATAATGTGTTGTAGCAGACTCTGTTGGGTTCCTTGTTTATATAGCTTGATGTTCCTTTCTTACAATTCTATTTGCCTTAACCTTGGGTGAAGGAGTACAGTTGACTCATTCCAAGGCAAACTGCAAGTCTGTAGAAGCAGTGCCCCCTAACAGTATCTCATTCTATAAAATACTTTTGAGGCATATTCCACATATTTTCTAGGGCCCCAACAGGACTGACTCCACTTACTAGTGGAAGTCGCTTACCTGTCTTTTCATCTCCAATCTCATTTCTCTTTTTTTATTGGTTTTATTGGGCTGTTTTTGCACATAAAGTACTTGACCTCAACTCTTTGTGTCACAGTCTATTTTTGAGAAAACTAAAAATGAAATACGCTAAAAGCACTTAGAGTAGTACCTGGTACATAATAATTAATAATAATTATTACTTTGTAAAGATATTTAATTAGTGTGTAAAAAAAGTAACTGTAATTTTCAAAACTACCTTTGTGATTGTCATATCTATAACTCCTTTTTCAACCCTTTTCTTATTGTTTAAGAAAAATAGTCCTTATAAATTTGTTTTCTATTTGAATAGTAGGTACATGATCAATATGAGAATTTAGGCAACGATTTCCACCTGTTCTAATTTTTCTGCCTTTTAAAATAAAATATGTATGACACCTACTTTGCTCTGGAAATTCATCTGAAAAACTTTTAAGACAAAATTTTAAATTTATAGGTAAGAAAATTTGTCCGAGTTTCTAATAATATTGTAGAAAAACAAGAGCTCTCTATTTCACTGCAAGAGTACCATGTTCACTTTTTAGTGAACACTGACATTATAGTGTGTTATGATAAATTAACTATAATACCTTCAGAGGCCAGATGTCTGAGAAAGAAACAACAGTAACATGTCAGGCAAAAATGGAAAGCATTAGATTCACACCTGTAACTCATTAATTTGGACCAAGGGTTAGATTTCACAGAAAGCAATTACCAGGATGAATTGAGTTCTTTCATACACAGTTTTTTTTAATTATAAGATTGTGTTAAATATTTTCTCTGACCATTGTTGCCCTAGCAATATCTAGAATTGGCAGTTACTGATTATTTCATTGTTCCTTTCTTAGGAGAATGTGATCATTATGTACTACAAACATATACAAAAAAGAGTTGAAAAAAGATGAATAGCAATGATAAAATCATGTTTGACTAGGTTTAAGCGTTAAAATTTATCGGTATCTTCTACAATGGCACTGTATACAAATTCCAGTAACATTATTGCTAAGATATAGAAAATAATAATTTTTAGATTATTATGCATTGTTTGCTTTTACATTTCCACACAGTTATATCTAAAAGTAGCTATATTATTAATAAATTAACATAATGATGGAATAGCAATTAACTCCCACAATTAATCAAAACTATGTGGACTTGCTTTCACTGAAAATTGTTGTTGCTATTGAACTTTTTGGCTGTTAGTTAATTACTTTTCTATAAGATAACAGAGGCTTGCTAAGTTCCAAAGTTCTATGCTGTTTCCATTTTCTGAGAAACCATTTGTCACTATAGAATATGAGGTTATTCCCATTCCCTAAAAATAGAGTTTAAGGAAGGAACTTTAGGGTCCCCTGCCTCCTTCTACAAGTGAGAAAATGAAAGTCAAGAGTACTGTTAAAACTTCCCTAGAGACACATAGCTGAGACAAGACTAGAAGAAAAACCTGCGTCTTCCATAGCCAATTGTTTCTGTGTAATCTCTTTCCCACCATGTGTCTTGTGGCATTTCTGCAGGAAAGTAGAAGTGTTTTTCCTCATCTTGTCTGAAGTAGTAGGACCATGGGGATGATACATTGTTACACGGTACTGCATACATCTTTTACCTGTATCTTCTTTGGAGCAAAGTAAGCCCAAAGGGTTGAGAGAGCAAGGAAATTTACATAGCCAGTTGTGATCTCATTGCATCCATTCCAACTTTGAAAGGGTGGAGATTGAATCTACTTTCCAAGCACAGTGTAAAATGATCTCTTCATCCAAATTTAAAAGAGAACTTTTGATACCATATAAAACAGCTATTCATTTCTGTCTGGCATCAATAGAAGAGTTCTAGTTCATTTTCAAATTTCTTCTCCATGATATAGGTTAGCTGGTTTATTTATACCGTTTATCCTGCTGAAGTCAGTAATGTGTGTTGGATGAACTGTAGCTTATGCAGAAATACTATCCATATTTTACTGTAGTGCCTTCAATAGACCTTTACCAGCATCGTGATTAAAATGTGTATCTCCAGATTTTTGCTGGGAACATGGGAACTATGAGTTTGGCTGCATCCCAGGAATGCTGCAGTTGATGTGAGAGATGTCACATGATGGTCATACCATTGTTATCAATTCATTTTCTAGTTCTCCTGGTAGAGAATATTAGAGTTTTTATCTTGAAAATTGCTATGTTCTGTTCTATTTAGGAGAGTATTTTCGGTATTTTTTTTTAATATGTATGTTTGTTGGCTTCCTTTGTATCCTGGGCCATATGTAAGAGTTAAAATGCACATGAAGGATTTTTCTACTTAACAAACCTCACTTCCTTCTCACATAGCTGGTATGCACACTCGTCACAAACATGCTTGTAACATAGCATACTCGTTTTAACACTTACTCATGCACACATAGATCCACATACTCTTATACCTGGGGAAACCTTTTTTGTTCTTGCCATTTCATTATGTTGTGCTTATACATTATATTTTCCAAATGCATTAACATTATGAATTCTTAAATTCAAGTACCTAAGGGCACTTACATAATTTTAAATATGTTTATTCAAAGTCATTTAAATCTAATGCCTCATTCAGCAATTCCAGTTAGCATCCATTTCTAAGTATATTATTACTTATTCATTAATTGAAGCCCTTTAATTTTATATTCTGCTACTGGCAATTGTGGCTTATTGGTACTTATTATAGCCTCTTTAGACAAGTAAATAAAGATCAGATGGCAAACCTCAGTAACAGCTGGAAATAAACCAGTAGTTTCTGTTTGGGTTTGGCAGAATGAAGCACTGTAGGGCTGTTCATGGAGAAATACCAGCCAGAACTGTTACATACTGTGAGAACAGATTACATATCTCTTGGGTTTTGGTCTTCTAATTACTATGGGTTTTCTTTGTCCATGAAGAGTGCCACCTGTGTGGTTGGAAGTAACATAAAATAATTAAATCATTATCACAATGGTAACAGTATATGTCTTTCTGATTTAGCCATGATAAGACAACCTTAAACCAGAAAGACAAAATGAGACAGAGCAATATCAAAAGGCTCTTTGAGAGGCTTATTCTTGTTGTTATTTTAAATTTTCTTTCACTAATGTTCAGATCCAGTACATGGTAATTCTAGGGAATTACCAGTATCTATCAGACCACCCAGGGAAGAACAGTGCTCTGCCAATGACTTGTAATAACTTGTTCTGACTTCTAAGTCACATACATTTTGCTAAGCAGATGTCTTCCAAAATACTCTAGTTTAGCATACTGAGCTTATTTCTTTTCCAAGGGAGTAGGGGCATAGTATTTTTCTCAAGAGTGAGGACTGTAAGTATGTAGTAATTACAGTTATGTGTTTATGACAGCTGCATTGCAATTTGACCTTATTAAAAGTGACTGGTCTATTTGCATACTATTTTTCAGTAAGGACTTATAAAATAATGAGGAAAAAAGATGATAAAAGTATGAAAGTCTTGGTGCAAGCCTATTTAAAATTAGTTAGCTATGTTTATCTACAATTCTGTTAACTGACAAATGTTCCAGGTCTGAAATTATACATTTCTCTCACTTTGGAGAAGTCATGTTAAACCATAGCATGTAAAACCCTTAAAATTTTTGTAGACAGATATTTTGACCTGAGAAACTTCACTCATAGTAGTACCTTCTGGAATAAGTCTAGGAACAGAAGAAGACATATTAATTTGCTTCAGTTTTTTCTTTCATCAGAGAAGCTTTTCTTATAAAATTAGTGTTTTTAGCTTTGTTCCTTCTTCCACTGTATATGAAATATACACATTTTATGTCAATATATTGATATTATATATATGTATGTATATATGTATATGTATATATATGTATGTGTGTGTGTGTGTGTGTGTGTGTATATATATATATATATATATATATATATATATATATTTGTTTTGGTTTGGTTTAGTTTGGTTTGGTTTGCTTATTTTGCAACAAGGTCTTGCTATGTATTTGAGGCTGGCCTTGTGAGGTTGCCCTCAAACTCACAGTAGTCCTCCTGTCTCAGCTTCCCGAGTGCTGGTATTACAGGTGAACTACCATGCCCAGCTTTCCAAGATATAATTTAAGAATATCTGAAAATAATGATTCTCAAATTTTAGCACAATCATCTTCATGGTTTTTCAAAATTCTAAATTACTGATTGCATCTCCACTTTCTGATTGATTAGGTCTGTAGTGGGACCCCCAATATTCTGACAAGTTTCTAAGAGATGCTGTTATTTCTGGTTTGTGGGGCCACACTTTGAGAACCAATGCCTTAAAATGACCAGCTCATTTGAGAGCAGAATGGTAAGGTGATATACATATTAGGAGAAATTATTTCTTGGGTTATGAGAATGTCAAATATTTCATGCTTACACTTTTTCCTCTATTCACAATTTCTGAGAATATAGTAATATATTCTCAGAAAAATAATAATTAACATTTTTAGAGGAACATTTATTCAAGTAGGAATTAGTACTATTAATTGATCTCTATCTACTCTTCCCTTCTCAACAACATAATAATATCATAATGGGCCTTCTTTCCATCAGTGCTTTATCCCTACAGGGCAGACATCCTCTTGCCTGTTGTCTAAGGTGGGTTTCAGTCAGCACCCACCAGAAAATTGCATGGTTCTGATTATAGTGCAGTTCCAATTGTGCCAGATCTGAATATAAAGAATGCCAGGTCCCCATGGATTAGCAAATCATTTAATTATGCTGCAAACATTCTTCACTTTTCTCTCTACCCCTCCTCAAGTTAAAGCCCCCAAAGCCTCTGTGTATATCTAAACACTACTGGGGAAATTGACAAACATTGATGGACAAATACTGACATTATGTGTGCTCAGAGATTAAGAAATGCTGCCATCCCTTTGGGAGTGTGTTCATTTCTGAATTTGCCTTGCTCAGAGCTTCTTAAAATTATATATATATATATATATATATACATATATATATATATATAATAGACAGTATCACTGATTCAGCTCTTTATTTTAGTACCTTTCTTCTAATAACCTTCTCCTACACATCTTTGTTTGTATTAATTACTTCAGATATTTAAAAACATTCTTTAAATATACCATTTTTAAGAAAACTTTAAAACCTCTTGGATTCTGTTATTTATGATTCTTACAGGCATATGAGCATAGGGGCTTGGTTAGAGAGAATAAAGGTTATAACCTGTGCTGTCTGTTGAGACAGTGATTTTAATTACATTTAATTCCCATTCACTCTGTATGTTACTTGATCCACCCACTGGCTTAAAAGCATATTGATAAATACAGCCATGGCTTAACCCCTTGCCCTTCAACTCTTCTAGAATTGCATCCAGGCATAAGTGAGTTTGCCACATTTAGATGTCATACTTTGTTAATGATGAGGAAATATTGAGATCCCTGCTAGATAGCAGGGCCCATGTTTCTCTAGAGAAAAGTCCATATTCCATTAACAAAATAAATAGCATACTACAAAAAGCTTTCAAGGTTCTTCCTTATAGTCAAAGTATTAGCAACAGTTTGAAAACCCTCAGTGTATTCAGGCTTCTCCCATACATGTTAATGGCTATTCTCCTTCATAAGTGCTTTAGAATCTTTCGTCTTTCACTAAAGATACTTATTTATTAACTTAGTATGTATATCATAATACTTGTTTCATCTAAAAGTATGCTAAGTACATATGTAGTATTATCCAGTTGAAATTAGAAGCACAACTTTAAACACACAGTTTTAAAAAATATTTTCTTCAGAAACCATGTTTAGAAACCATGATAGAATAGAAATTTTTGTTATTCACATATTTTATTAATGGATGTGTGAATTCAATAAAAAAGCTGATAATATTAATCCCTTCAGAAGCACACTCTTCTTTTTTTCCTGAATTTTAATAATTTGCTTCTAGGTGACATGGCAATGGCTGTTTCACTGGTCAGCATGTAAGGATGAGGGGCATGAAATCTGTTAGCAAAGACTAAAAATTATATTGTAAAAGATAGAGAAATCTTGGTAGTTATTTCAATAAGAAATTCTCTTCCATAAATTATTCAAAAATCATTCAACTTCATGTCTACCTAATATGCATTTATGCTGGATTAGATTCTGGTCCAGAAACAAAAAGGAACCCTGCAGGGACAAATGGCAAAATTTTAATAAGATGATAGAGTTGTACCAATGTCAGTTTCCTAACTGGGACAGTTGTGGGGTGGTTATGAAGAGAGTTGCCTGGCTTAAGGGAAATACTGAGTGGGGTACTCGGGAGTGATGGAGTATCAGATCTGCACTTTGTTCTCAAGGCATTCAGATTCAGAAAAAGACAGTAAGAAAATTGTGTGTGTGTGTGTGTGTGTGTGTGTGTGTGTGTGTGTGTGTGTGTGTCTGTGTGTCTGTGTGTGTGTGCGTGCACGCTTGTATGTGTGTACAGATGGTACTTGACTTTTGTTTTGATCTTTCCTTGTGTTAGCCTTATGTGCTATGGTGCTCTTCTGTGATGTAGGGCAGTGGCCACAAGCTGCAGCACCGGGTCAGCCATGTGATTACAGTGGGAAGCAGCCAGCATTCTACAGTGTACTGTGTTGCTGTGTTGTATATGCTGTTTAGTATGGGATGGTATTACATGCATTTCAGTGTATGATATTTCCAACTTCCAGTAAATCAATCAGGATTTAATGTCATCATAAGTCAAGGAGCATCTGTATTTATAGGGATATATAATATGTATTCTATACATATAATGCCGAACATATGAATTATGATGGGCACATGTATGAAGACATATAAAATATTAATGATCAAGGAATTTGGATGAAAATGATGGAGAGATATATTTCTCTATACAGGCTTTGCACGTTTTCCGTAAGTTTGAAATCATTTCAAGATTAAGATTGTTCAATATATAATTATACATTATTGAAATGTTTCCCAAAGTCTTTATATTATTATTTTTAGTTTGATTCTGTATGTCAGGATATTTACTTTTGTAGCTACGTGATTTTTACAAAATCATAGTCATTTAAAATTGTATATAATTTAATTTTTGCTTTGAATGAAGAAAACATTAGAAACCTTGCTCCTCCCCTCTTGTGTTATATTTTATGACCACTGGCAGAAGATACTGATGGCTGTCTATTGTTGCCAATGGATTGAAGTTTTTACTTGCTTTGACTTTTTTGGGTTTCTAGTTCCAGGATACATATAATAATTTCAAAATTGAATTAAATCACTATATTACATAAAATATTGTCCTTTTTCATTTCTAAGGGTTAGTATTAAATGATGGTTTCACAAAAATCACAATAGATTAAAAGGAAAATATTTTATTTTCTCACATGTGCATCAAATACCAGGCTTCTGGCTCATAAATCAGGAAGAACACAGAAAGATACAACTGGAGTCCTTCCTAGTTCTCATGTTACAGCCAAATTCCTGACATTCAGGCATATTTACAATACCCATTTTTCAGTAAGCCCTTATGTGCTTTGAGTGGGCTGCAAAGAATGTGAAATAATTTCACATGATAATTTCTCAGAAGACTGAATGAGGAACATGACATCCTCTTTGAAGAGAAAATCATCTTTTCTTGGAACATTAACCATTGTTTTCTTCCCTTTTGGTTAAGCATGTCATGACATTGAAGATTCACTTTGGGTCATATATAGACTGTTACCCACACATGTTAGATTTGAGGAGAAACTTAGTATCTTTTCTGTAGACCTTTATCACCTACTAAGTGTATCATCTTGACTTGGGATGGAGGCCACCAATTAACCCCTTAAAATCCCCTGTAAAGCATCACCAGTATTCAACAGCCCCAAATGCTGGATAAAATAATGGAGCTAATTATAATAATCAATGCTAATTAACAGCACTCAGCAGTTAATGAACATCTATCATGTTCTATGTTCCTTATATACTTGGTACAATCTAATCTTCAATATTGTCTTGAAAGAGAAAAATTATCACTGACACATCATAAATAAGGAAACTAGAACTCAAAATATCTAAACAGCTTGCCTAACACGATAATAGCTGTAGACAAGAAATTCTACCTATTCTTTCCAGTGTGGGAAACTGTGCCTTTTTCACAAAATAGCAAATGGCTATGGGCACTGCTAAGAGAAATTGCATGTGGGTAGTTAAGATTTCAACTGGATGGAAGATTTTTCTGACTGCAACAGAATGGAGAAACACTGGAAATCCTGACATGAAACACTGACATGAAACAAAAAACTTTGTTAAAAGTCCTAAGTATTACATGTAGCTAATGCCATTCTGTTAAATGTTGTATCTTCTTTATATTTCAGTCCACAATTCTTACTGGAACCTGGCACACTGCAGGTGCCTAGAGAATCTTTGTTAAGTAAAAGATAAATAAATAGGAGAGTAACTTAGCAAACAACATCCTTCTGATCTTAATGACTAGAATTACCTTGTAGAAATAGGAGAGAATTACCTGTTAATTCTTCAAGAATAGTTTGCAGCAGTATGGATGAAGATGGAAGAGGTACAAAGATTTACAAATGACTAGAAAATAATGTTTTTAAAGATGCTATGGCTTTGTCCACTAAATTATATCTTAAAGCATACTTTTGTAGAGGACTATACAATTAATCATTATATTTTTAAACAACATCTGTGTTTTCAGACTTTTTCTATTTGTAAACTTTTGAAGATATTCATTTTTAAGGTCTTTTTTTTAAAGTAAAAGACTCATGGACGTGATATAGCTATGTCCGTAATTTACATGTCTGCCCCTGGACTTTTTGGTTTTCTTTCTCAATATTTCAGCTTCTGAAGCTTCATGTAATACAAAAAATACTAATTGGTAAAGTGTAGATGGCAGTGAATAAAGTGTTTTTGTAGTGGGATCCTTAAAATTGCAGCTGTACAGGCAGGATTGCTCTCGTTTCATACTGACAGGGATGCTGAATTTAATAAGTTCCCCGGAGCTTTTCATCACATTATAACTCTTTCTGTGATGGTCAGTTTTGGGTCTACATTTTGTGACCTGACTCTCAACTTACTTGAACGGCTGTCCAACTGCTCAGGAACTGAAAGCTACTGGATAGTTCTGTTGTTTTCCAACTGGGAGAGCAACAGTCCTGCCTGAAAACTTCTGACAAGCTCTGAAACTGCATCCTTTACAGCAAAGCTGAGTCAGACTGATACCTGGAAGAATCTTTACGTTCTTAAAATAAAATAATGTGGCCGGAATGCCTTATCATAATGTAAATCTCTGTTGCTTTGCTCTACAATAACAGCGTGTCTACCTCTTGCCATCATTCATTCCCTGAGGTTGAAACTATTATCATATCAACAGTGCTCCATTCTCAGTTAGGGTGCGCTGCTAGTCCACACACCTTCAGAAGGCACAGTGTCTCCTAAATGTTCTCCCCAGGCCCAGTGTGTGGTATTTAAATTAAAGAAGCTCTGACATGTCTTGAAATAAACTAGAGAATTGCCTCTAGACTTGCCAATCTACTGATTAAAATTCTTGCCAAGTGTTACATTATGCACAGCTTCTTTATTTTTGCTGTAAATTTCATTGAATATTTTTCTATGATGAGAAAGTTTGTACTTTTTTGTTTCATAAGCTCACATAATAAACACAGCTTTCCTCAGAACTGTCTGAGGTGTTGGATTCATGTGCTCTGTTAAATATAGGGCTCCTGGTGGAGGGAAGCACATGTGGCTCATTTTAACTTCTCCCAAAAGCATTGTAGGTGGGGCAAAATGGTTCCACTGCGGAAAAAGAAAATAGACATTTTGATGATCTGCAGGATTATCCAAACTAGGGCTTTATCCTCTCTGTAATCTCTCTTCTATGAATTTGAAGAAGCTACAAAACTTTATTCGTACTGAGAAACCACTTCCTCTGCCACAGGTCACTGCTACTTTTTCTGGCTCTGCATTTTTACTTTTTAATGGGTGCATATATAAATAATAATCTGTTAGTAAATAATCTCTTCTACAGCAGAAAACTCTGTGCAGTGTTCACTCTGCTGCCCTTCTAAGGAAGACTCTCCTACATCTAGAGGGAGGTTTGTCTAGAGGAGGCCACAAAACAAGTGCTTTGGACTTGGTAACTGGAACTGGCTTTGGAATGTGAGGAAGCAAACTGAATGTTGTACTTCATTTACTTCTGGGTATGTATCTTTCTCTGCAGGAGAAAGAATCTTCAGCAATCTAGAGGTGGGAGCTCCACTGGCATCCAGCAAATGCAGGCCAGAGATAGGGTCATAGCAATCCATGGAAAGTCTATGGTAGGTTTGAGCAGCACCAGGACTCTCTCATAGTTTTCATTTGGCAAATTGCCTCTTTTTCTTTTTTTGAAGAAATAGTTATAAAATTCTTTTTTTCTTAAGGAGAGACATATTTCAACCTATAAAGTTAGACATGTTTTAAATGAGTATATGAAAATATTATAAATGGGGAAATATTTCTATGATCTGATGAGAAACCACAGTATGAAAATATTAGAAATAAATATGTGAAGATGTAATGTTAGGTTAAAAAATCATGTATGACACTATTTGGTTTATCTCATACTTGCTTAAGTCTAATTTCTTTTAAATCTAAAGTTTAGTTTGCTATATTTTTTTATCCTAAGAACTTTTTACTAATATATAGCCTTGAAAATTTAGAATTTTTAAGAAAAAGATCTTATAAACACATATATTGAATTTTTATTGGAAAGATATAGTAAACTTAGTCAGAATTATTATAAACTACTATAAGCCTCATTGGGTAGCTGTTTTGTCATAAGAAACAGAATCAAGTTATGAAATAAAGGAAGTAAGTAGCCTTTTGTGAAAATTTAGTCTTAATAAGTGAAATCCAACATGTCTTTACTCATAAAAAAATGCCAGAAAGAGTAATTGTATTAGTTGCCAAAATGATCAAAATGTTTTCTGCCTCAAAGTTTTTTATTTGCATAAGATTACTCCTCAACCTACACTTAAAGGAAATAATGATTAAAGAGAAAGCATATGTTTGGTTTGGGGCAATCGACGTCATTTTCATGAATGTACTTTGGAGAAAAGTGCTGCTGTTGTTCCTCTTCTCTTTAGAGTAACATATACTCACTCATTGGTTCTTTTTAAACTAAGTAAAGCAAAATGAGTAGCAAAAAGTTTACCAAGACAGATTCTGATTTGTGTATATCAAAATATTGTAATTTTTCACATATGTAGACAGGCTTTTATTACTTCCCTTTAGAAAGTTCAGATTTCTTTTGCCCTCCTAAACATTTTTTAATCCTTCATCATCTCTACTAAAACTATAGATATTTTATAGATATGAGTATGAGCCATGAAATGACACGTATGTGTTTATAGGAAGAAAATAAGGACAAGGGAATTCCATACCATGATTGAAGTTTGAAAGCCAAATTCCTTGTGGAAAGATTACCATTCTCCTTAGATCTCCTGCTCTGATAAAGCAAATGAGATTGTCCCTGAGGCACCTGTTAATATTCACCTACATCATCCCTAGCTCTGAACTTGGGTCCCCAGCCACTGGGAAGTTTTGGTCGAAGAGGAAGTATTAAGTTGGCCTATCTCTTATCTTTTTTAAAAGAAAGATCTCTCTCTCTTTTGTCTTTTTGAGACAGGGCTTCACTATGCAGTTCAGGCTGACCTTGAACTTGCAAGGATTCTCCTGCCTCAGCCTCCTGAGTGCTGGGATTACAGGTGTGTGCCACCATACCCAGCTAAGAAAGGTCTCTCTACCCTTATATTTCCATTTAACCTGATTTCTGTTAAGAACACGTTCACAGAAACCAGGATACAACCTGTGCCTTTAACTCAAGCAAATCACACACAAGAAGCAGGTTTATCATGATTGCTCTGAACATGCTGCTATTATATCTTCTTTACTTCAAGCCAAAATTTCCATTACTTCTTAGACTCTATTAACACCAGGCTTGAAGACTATATTCGATGACGTACTGGAACCTGAATTTTCATATTTCCTTGAGAAGGATATCTGTTTGGATGAAGGAAAGAGTATGCTCTTGAGTAAAAATAAAGGTGTACAATTTTTCCTTCTCAGGTAAATTTTCCTGATTTATAAAAGCCATATTATCAGTCTTTTGGGGGATTCTTATGTTATACACTTGATATCATCAATTTAATAGTATCTTATAGCACTGTTTTCACCAGCTGATATATCCTTCACCTGAAAATTCTTGTCATTTCTGACAGCAAATGTACCCTTCAGATTCTTTCAGAGAATGATGGTCTTCAGTCACTTTCCTGAATCCTTTGGTAATACCAGTCTTGAGCACATCTACCTATATTATCAATGGAAATATCCCTCTATGGTGAGAAGTAGTGAAATCTAAGCAATTTAAGGTCACATAACTGCCACAATGGCCTAGTGTAGGTTTTTCCAGCTGCCAGTCCTTCTTCAGTGAGGTAAAGAATGCATTGGCATTAATGACCCATTGGGGATTTTGCACACTGTAATGTTTGTTTTACAATGTTTTGTCAGCTCAGAATTCTCTAAAAATCTAACACTTCTGTAATAGCCAAATAAAAGTTTTCCATCCAGACCTCCAAGCGGCACATCTCCGGTAAATTAACACATATATCTGCAGCATTTAGAAGGGACAGTGGGCTCTGCGTCACAGACATTCCTTCCCCGTCCCCACTCCAGATAGCGCTTCACACACAACTTAAGCTGCCTTTTAAAAGAAGAAAATGTTTTCTACTGTCCAATGACAAGTATTTTTAGGCTAATATAGCTCTCTGTAGATTACACTAGATCCAGGCACCTCCCAGCTTTTTTTTTTTTTTTTAACTAAACTCAGTGTGGCCTTATTGCTCATTCTTACTGGTTGCTGCTCAATTTCACCACCCTGTCTTAGTCTTACACAGACAGATAGAAAAGTTGCAAAAAAGAATAACAATAACAAATAATAAATAGATCAGTAAAAAGATTTGCCATGTAAGTAATCTGTAATGACATTGCTAAAAGATCACTCAAAGACATTTACTCCCAATAAATAAATCATTTATCTCTTTTTTTGCCTTTGAAAGATGTGCTGGTAAAAGTAGATTCTTGAGAAGGGCATACAGCCACACTAATCCACATAGGACTCTGGTAGTAGAGAAAACATGAAATGATAGTGGGTAGAGAAACAGCCATCTATGTAACAGTGTCGTTTTCTTTGGGTAAGGGCTGCTTTTTGAAGGAGGAACATGGATATGTGAAAGGTATGTGTAGGCTAGGCCTTAAAATAATTTATTTACTGTGAGGTTAAATATATCTTTCCATATTTTGTGCAAGATTTTCATCAGCTTGACTTTCTCACCCTCAAATCTAATGATGAGGTAGAGTTCACTGCTTTGTATTTTCCTAGGAAGTTTAAAGTTATTGTAAATATTTCTGAAAAATATTCTTCTTTCTTATTTTTCTTACTCCAACAAGAAAAGCATAAGTCACTGTTTTTTGGGTAACCACATATTAGTTAGGCTTAGGAGTCTAGGTTAGAAGGCATTTCCTGGATTTTACAAATGCCTGAGTATTTGGAGCAGAAATAAAGTCAGTTAGGTATGTGATCCATAACTAGAAACTGCTCCAAGTTTCTACGGTCATAAATGTGTAACTGTTTATTCTATTACATTTCTCATCTTCTCCTGGGATCAGAGCCCAACGCTCATCTTCAGATTGGCCAGTAAGATCAGAAACTTCACAGAAGTTCATTTTTGAGTCAGCCCAAGGCAGTCTCAGATAAGTAAACCAAATTCCTCCCATCTGTGAAACTTCAAGATGTGGATCTCCTTGTCATTGTATTGTATTTTCTCACAGATATATCTTCTCTCTCTAAAGGGAATACTGATGTTATTCAGTGCCTAACACATAAATCTTTCATGCAGGCTCTAAGTGACCTCTAAGGGAATTAACTTTTCACCTGATTACTTCAGCTGTACTATCTTTCTTCTCCCAAGACTTTAGGACAGCTATTTAAGTTTACTCATTTGTGTCTTTATTTGGAAAATTGGCTATTGCTTTATATCTTTTCCAATGAAAATGAACAAGAGTAGGAAGAGGGAGCATGCTGGAGACACATATCTATGTAAAAACCTCCATATTTACTGGCGTAAGGCAGCTATTTATCTGACTCACAAGTCTACGAATCTATCACAGAGTTAGGTAGCTCTTTTCCTCTTGTCTGGGATCCATCATGTGTCTGCTTAGTTGCCAGTAAGGCTGAGCACTGGCTACGGTAGGTGATTTCTGCTGGAGTATCCTGTCTCTCTTTCGTATGGTCTCTTACCCTTCAGCAGGCTGCCCTAGGCTTGTTCGCATAGGAGCTGAGCGGCATTCCATGGAGGCAAGCCGAGTTGAGAAAGGCCTCTTGGGGCCTAAACCTAGAACTGGTGCATGGTCACTTCTTTTTTTAAAAAAATGTTTTAGGTTTTTGGTACATTTAAAATGTACATATTGACCACTTTCATCATAGGGACTTTGAACCTGTACATGCCTCTTCCTCTTCCCCCAACATTCCTTTTTCCTTGCTTCAATTCTTCTTCCCTTCCTCATTTACAAAAACATTGTTTCCATTTCTTCCTCTTGCTCTCCCCAGTTCCTCTTCCTAGTTGAGCATTTTCTTCTTATTTCATAATATCTACTGTACATTCTGGTCCTCATTTGTACTTTTTTGATTTCTTACACCAAAGAAACAATGTTATATTTACACACATTTGTCTGATTTATTTCACTTGAGTATGGTCTCAAGGTCCATCCATTTACTTATAGATATCTCAAGCTTATCCATCTTTATGGCTTGTTCTCTTGGCCAAAGCAAGTTATAAGAGCAGTTTAGAGTCAGGGGTGGGAAGGTGAGATCTACCACTTGAAAACTGCTTGATTACTTATTCAGGCACTTATAAGGTAAGTACTATGCAAATATTACTCATTCAGTTCTCATAAAAGCCCCACACGGTAGGTCCTAATGTTGTACTTATTTTATGGCTATAGAAACTCATAAGAGACAGAGAATGACAATTAGATTGTAGAGCCCTTTAAACCACAAAGTCTGTTAACTCCATGTGTTTTTGATTTCTGCATCAATCTCTGTACAGTTTTCGTAATGTTTGCATAGGTGTGCTCATATATAAACTCGTGCTAATGGTAAAATTCATCTCTATGAATATGAATTAGAATTTATTTTTCCATTCCCCATATGGATGTCTTGTGTCCTTATTTTGGGGGCCATTTTTCAAGAAATTCCTTATGTCCATTTCATAATTACTGTATATAACATGAAAGATGGGACATTATTATAGCTGTTATTATTATTTGATTTTCTAATAGCTTCTTGCAGAATGCTTTGTATAAAGTAGTTATTTAATACACTTATATTGATTTTCTTCTTCTTTTTTTTTGTCTTTTTGTGACAGGGTTTCATTCTGCAGTTCAGGCTGATCTTGAACTCACTTTGTAGCCCAGGCTGGCCTTGAACTCACAGCAGTCCTCCTGCACTAGCCTCCTGAGTGCTGGGATTACACGTGTGTGCCACCATGCCTGGCTTGTTGATTTGATTTCAAAAGAAGCCTGTTGTATTTTCTTGGGCTTCTGAGAGATATATTCTATGAGAAAAGCCTTTTACTTTTCCAGCTAATGTGATTTGTGTGAATGTTTTAGATTAGGTTGCTGTCTTTTATTTACAAAAGATGATTAAGTAACTGCAAACCTAAGAACTTCAAAATCCCCCTTGCTAAAAATTGTTTAGAAAATTGTCTCTATAAGGCAAGGAAGAGACCTCACAAGGCCAATTTCTAAAATAACTGGATTTCACTAAATGATTCTATAATATTTTTTAAAAACCTTTCAAAACTCATATTTTCTCTAGAAGTTGTGTGTGTGTGTGTGTGTGTGTGTGTGTGTGTGTGTGTGTGTGTGTGTTGGTAGCTCTTACACTCACTGTCCACAGTGTCTGATGATTCCTATTAAGTGCTTGTGGCTTACTTTGCCTCTACTATTCTCAGAATCAACTTGTCCATTCATTTATAAGATTGGGAACTTTATGTGTGAGGAATGCCACAAAATAGAAGATTGGAATTCATTTATTTTAATGAATCTTAGATCAAAAAGATTGATATGGTATTATGTTCCATGTCTCTTGTCTTTATTTTAGGTGTTTAAATAATGGGAGAAGACTATCACATAATAACATTCTCAAAATCTATCCTCTGAGTTAATATTGATAAGAGTGAAAACAATCTCTCTGATCACAATAGAATCTTTTCTACTCCACCCTCAGACAGTATAATTCTGTAGGCTATACTGTAAGGGAACATAATGGAGATTCCCCTGTTTTAAAGGATGGAGTCCTCTGAGTTTAGTGCTTGCCAGATAATTGGGGGAATGTGTGTGGGAGTCAAACCCTTTCCTTAGTTAACCATCTACCTATGAGCAGTCAGTCAGTGCTGTCAGGGAGTCAGATGGCAGGCATGTCAGTTCTGCAACAAGCCTGGCATTTAGATGGCACCATGGCTTCACTCCCTTTAGCGGTGATGAAGAGCAGTCCTGTGCGTGACTGACCTCCGTGCTCACTCCAGGATTAGCTGACCATGCCACAGGCAGTTTCTAGAAAGTCCTCAGCCTCTATCTCCTATTAGTCTGGTTTCAATTACCAAAAATTAGGAACACTTATTTGAATGAGTAGGAGCTATTTGGGGTGTTCACTCAGTCTTCAGAGTCTAGCCTGGTAAGGACTTAAGAAAAACCTAGGGAAATGAATTTAGCCAAGACAATATGCTCCCTCCCGTAAAAAATTTTGAATATGTTGCTTAAAAGTCTATAAAATAGCAGTGATCAAGTTCAATGAAAATTACCATTTATCATTTATAACACAAGTGAATGTATTATTGAAGGCAAACTGCTGTCAAGACACATCACATAATCTTAGTAGTTTTACATAGTAAAAGTTAATCTATTGTTTTGTTCTAAAGAGAAAGTTTGCCAGCAGGCCAAAACAGAGCTGAGAGATACGGCATTTGTACAAAGCACTCTGTGAGCTGTAAACCCTCTGATACATAGTTTGACACTCTAACTGTGGCTACATTTTCTACCTCACTTTGGATTGTTTAGATTTGAGGAACCTGACCACTTCTTCAGCACTGTTCGGGAGCAAAGGTATTATTTGCTTTGGTTCATAGTCTGCTACTGGATGTGGAGTGATAGGAAGGTGGGAGTGTAAACCAAAGCAATATGTGGGAAGAGTATAAAATGCTACAGTATGGGCATATGGAACTGAGGGTCTAGCAGTACAAAATGCGGGGGCTAGTGAAAGCTACTTTAGTAGGGAAGTATATGATTAGATTTGCGTAAGTATAACAACAGAAGCAACAATATATTAGAGATTTTTAACTCATGTTGAGTTTGTACACGTGGGGATATTATTTTTTTTCTTTCAGAAATAGAAATACTATGCATAAAACTTTTCTTAAAAAGTTTTCAAGAAAACTGTTGTTTTAAAAATTCAGAGAAATTAGAACATAAATTATTTCTAAGTCTCAACCCTCTTCTTCCTATAACATAATCCCACAAACTTATATATCTTTCCAGTTCATACACATGTAAATATACATACATGTATACATACATTTGTACATGACTGTAACTAAAATTGTGATAGTAGTCTATATACTCTTCTAAATCTGTCATTTTCACTTGGAACTCTTTCCATGTTTAAGAGTATATATGGTCAGTCTTTTCTTTTTAATAACTAACTCATACTAATCTCTGCTATGAATAAGCTTTTATTTATTTCACAAGTTCACTATTGGTGAACATTTGAGTAATTCAAAATTTTCACTGTCATTTTCATAGTCAACTGTGACATTCTTATACATATATCTTTTGCATGTCTTGTAATAATTTAATACAATAATTTTATTAGTGCATGTTTGGGGTACACACCAGGGGATTTTGCACATGTCTTTATGACATCATAATCCTTATTACTTCTACTTCCTCCTCTTCCTTCTCCCCATCCATCTCTAGATCTCCATCTTATTTGCAAAGAGTGTACCTCCCTGATTCCTATCATCTATCTTTTATTTTGCTCTTTATGTTATTTATACTTTCTCTTGTTTCTCATACAAGAGAAAATGTGATATTTAAATATGTGTGCCTGATTTATTTCACTAAGCATTACAGTCTCAAAGCATATGCTATAATAAATTTTAAAAAATACAATTGCTGATTGAAAGAATTCAAAAATTTTCCCCAATCTTTTCTTGTATAAGAAAGACTATTTTGAATATATGTGTGCACAAAAAATGAGAGAATGCTCGTCAGAATGTTGACAAGTTCTCTGGGTTGTGGAGTGAATAGTGGTTTTCACAATCCTCTTGCTTCTTTATATTTCCCATTTTCAAATAAGGAAACTTCTTTCAAAATTTTGTTAGATATTTAAAATAACTATCATCAATGCAGCACCTAACATTAGATTAGACAATATGCAGAATGTCCCCATGAACAACGTTATTCAAATTCCATGCAGCACTATGTGTGATAGTACCTGTGGTGACTCTGGCTTATAAAGAAACTGGAGCTTGTAACATCACATGACCAGCAAAGAGTCTGAATTTCACCCTAGGTTCTGTGAAACGCTTCAGACTAGAGAAGTTTGGAATATATTCACTTTGATTTACAAATTTTATAAATATGCGCATGATATAGTAATGTCCAGATAAGCTTGTTCCCTAGCTTTGCTTGGCCAAAAGTGATACTGCCAAGCCCCTCAAAGGCAACAGAAACCAACTTAGACATCAGAGAAGTTATGTTTCCTTCAGGGTCAATGATTTGTCCAGTCTTGAATTTCTGCTCTAAATAATGATAATAATAATAATAATAATAATAATAATATAATTAAAGGCAATGATCAGTTGCCTGGCGTTATGGACTGGGGAATGAAGGGGAAGTATTCAGAGTTCTAAAATCTGAACTCGTTTCACATTCCAAATTAGTATTACTCCCTTCTTCTTTCTCATTCCCTTCGTGTGCAGTTTCTTTTTTTTTCTGCCCTTGGGGCCTATTCAGTGATACTCAAACCCCCAAATTCTCAGTTTCCTACTTTATGTGAATGTGGTCTTTTCGCTTTACATGTACACTCACCCCCAATTCAGTCACAGACATTTCCAACTTTCGTTGACATTAGACTTGTGTTTTCAAATGTGGATTTTACTGTGAAAGCTCAGTAGGAAGGGAGTCCGAGTGAGAAGCCCATGAACTGATGGCACCTGAGGCCGTCCAGGGCTGAAATCTGCTCATTTAGCAGAGGAGGATGAACTATAGCAGTTCTATTTCAGTCTGTGCCAAGTGAGTGGTAGTGGTCATCTAGATGGTTGTGAAGACTGAATTTACCCTTGTGCGTTATCTAGCACCTGGCCAGTTACCCTGCAAAAACATGGTCTTGTTTTTCTTGTGCTTCTGTGGGGAGAAATCGTGAAGAGATTTGGTTGGCTTTTATTACGGTAGCTTTAATTTTGCGAACTCACTTTTAGGTGAGCACAAATGTTCCAGAGCGCCTTTCTTTCCTTCTGGTCTCTTTTCTTCTGAAGCTTGCAGTATGTTAACATTCAACAGCTCAGGAGAGATTGTTTTCAGCATTTCCTCCCAAGCCTCTGTTTACTGACATTGAGTTTATAATATGAAATTGGGTGCAGGGGGAGTGTTTACATCAGTGAAAACAGAAAATGCAACATATCTGAAACTCCCTCAACCAAAGGGAATTTGTTTAACATTTGCCAACAATCACTTCTATCACACTTTTACTCCTGCTTACCACAGAAACCAAATACACACACACACACACACACACACACACACACACACACACGATTTGCAGCATGAGCTTTCTTCTATGGAGCTATGGGTTTTCAGGGGGAACTAAGTTCTTTTTCTCTTCGCATCTTGAGTTTTACATTTATTTCCAAAAGGTCAAGTTTAGCCTAACTTGTCTTTCTCTCCTGTAGTGGATGGCTGCATTCACAGGGCAGCAGGCCCCTGTTTGCTGGCGGAATGCCGTAACCTGAATGGCTGTGAGACTGGACATGCAAAAATCACCTGTGGCTACGACCTGCCTGCAAAACGTGAGCACAACTTTTTGGAACACTGTTATAAACTCATACGAGAACACTTATCTGTTTAATTGCTTGAGTGCAAAATTAGAAAATGATGTGATAGTGGTGATGTTTAATTAAATGTATTTGTACTCGTGTGTGTGTGTGTGTGTGTGTGTGTGTGTGTAAAACTACAGTTGATTTTTTGTTCAGGTCTTTAACAGAGTGTCTCTGAAACATAGAAATGAAAATGAGCAAACTATACATTACAGTATTTAAGTACTGTAAGTGACAGCTTCTGGAAATGATGCCAAGTTCTTATTTCTTGTTCAGGTTTCTTGATTGTGGATCTGTTTAGAGCAAAGGAGATCAAAGTGATGTATTGTATTTTCAGCTGCCATGTAAAGGCTGATTGGCAATTACAGCCAAGACATCTGTCACAGTTTGCTCTCAGGAAAAGCCAATGGAATGTGGTTGTCACTGTGAGAATGTATTTGCTCTGTGAATGCAGAATGGTCAAAATTTCCATTATATTTGAATAGACAGAAGCATTGCATTTGACTGACCTTGTTGCTTAGTCATTTAGCCATGTAGGATGGTGGTGTAGAATAAAAATACTAAGAACGAAACTGATGAAAAGTGCAGCTATTTTAATCCCATAATCTTCAAGGGCCTGGGGATGGAAGCGGGGGTTTCATTGTGCCACTAATCCATGCACTGACCCATAAATTGAGGCACACATTTATTGTTCACCCGCTTTTTATGATACTGCCTAGATCTGTGAATACATTTTATGTAAAATGTATAAAGTTAGTTTTTTAGAGTAAGAGACAAAAGATGATTTAAAAAATTTAACAAAACTCATAAGATACAGTTTAGAGTCTGTATAGACAGGTTGTCTTAGACTGAATTTTCCAAAATTGTGTGTGAAGGGAGAGACAGTGTTATTCTAAATGTTACTTACAAAGTATATTTAAATTTGTGGATTTTTTAGTGAAGAATGACAAATTAAAATAGCATTTCTTTTTATAAACATTACCATACTACATTCTATATTGCTTGTAGGAAGTTGCTAGTGAATATATGTCAGCTGTATACTATTTAATTTATCTTTTCATAACTTCCCCTGTTTCTTTGCTTGCTAGTGCTTTTAACAAACTAGCGAAAGAAGCAAATCATGTGCTAAATGGCCTATCACTCTTCCTTAGAATATATACTTATGTCACATAAGCCCTGTGTGGACAATGGTGTTTGAAGCAGTTATCCCTCTGACTCTCAGAGCTGATGATCTGCATGTTAAAGGTGATTTCCCTCTCCAGGATTATATAGCCTCTTACTTACAAATGTTGGTCTTTTTTTTCCTAACACTGTGCTGTCTTTATGCTGCAGCTAACCTATATACCCAGAGAATGAGCAGATTATTGACTGTTTTCAGATTTGCCTCTATCCTTAAACCAAGTAATAAGCCAGGTTCACATTGATTCACTGCTTTATTGTTAAAACACAAACCCAAATTCCCCAACTCTGAACTTTCTAAATACAGACAACTCACATGAAAAGATAGTTCTATTGTATGGGTTGGCAATGTGATAATTTTTTGTGCATTTTTTGGAGCTATCTGACATTCCTCAGAATACATCTTTCTGCTTCCTTTCAATATCATTCATCTTATTTCAGGGTTATGGAAGACTCACACAACACCAGGCACTGAGGTACAAGAATCAATAGTCTAGTACTTGAGTTTGAGAAAGTCCTATGATTGGTCACATCTTTGAACTCAGGTGTGGTATTGATGTGGATCCTGGGACAAGTGAGCCTTTGTGGGACAAGAACTGTAGAAGTGGAAAGTCAGTCCACAGGACTCAACACAGAATCCGTATTGTGGGGAGGAGCTGGGCTGGAGATCATCCACACATTCGAAGCTAGAGCAAGGCCAGCCCCAAAAACATGGAATGCCAGAAGTGAGCCACACAAGTAAGTTGTTGGGACTAGAGCAAAGCCAGTGCAGCAGGTGTCTGGCCTGGTGTTCCTCCTTGGAGACTATAGCACAGTTAGCTTTGAGAATGTTTCATTTTCAGTGTTCTAAGCAAAACATGAGACTTTAAACTTTCAGTCCCATTACACACTTCCCCTCTTTTTACTGTGTATAAATACAGAGACTGTGCTAGGTTGTAGCTACCTCTCCATCAGAGAGGTCCAGTCCCACCCAGTTGCAGCTTTCCTTTTAGTGTGTGTCTGGTGTCTTCTTGATCTCCCATCACTCTCAGGATCCCACTGGCTGTGCAGGTCATGGCACATATGAGCTAAAACACTGAAGCCTGATGCATATTCTGCAGTTATGCAGCCCACAAGGCATGCTTAATAAAAACTTATCTGGCAGAATAGGAATTAACAGACTTGTATCACACTGCCACCTCATAAAAAACACAAACAGATATTAGTTGATAAAAAGTCTTGGTATTTTTCTATTGTATATTTTAAAGATTATTACTTGATATTCAAAACATAAAGGAAAGGAATAGGAAAATGAACAGTAATAGCTTACCTTTGTATGTCATTTTGCAGTATTTTATAGTACTTTAATAAACATTTATATTTTAAATTGTGTTTCATAAACATTGTATGTGCTCATTTTCCTTTTTCCTATCCTTGAGAGATGTATTTCTTTCTCATCAATTTGATTCATCCATTTCAGGGTCATTAACAATCCACAGGTGTGCTTTTGTAGTAAGAGAATGAAAAGGAAGCTCATTACATACTGTTTGGATCATTTTTCCCCTCTATATTTAATAATTCTATGACAGTTCAACAGCAAAGACTGGTCCCTATCTGTCCTCTGAGACAGCAGGTTTATCATTATAGGGGTACTAAAACTAGTCATCCAGCCACAAATGATAATATCTTTATGCATCAGCAATTTGTTTGGAAAATGCTATTGCCTAGGCCACAGACAAACTTGGTCATTTTGGATGGCCCTTTACTTCTTTTATGCTTGATAAATTAATCTACTTATGAGTAGTTGTGCTTGAATTACTTATATTTATAGTCTGTGTTCTGTTACTTACTGTGATTGGTGGAGTGAGAAGTCCCAGATACTCAATTTTTTCTTCCCTGCTTAGAATATTTTGAGTAATATTTTTGATGCAAATATATCCAATCATTTTTCTCAAAAGAAATATTAAGTGATAAGAATATTAGCCAATATTTCATTAAAAACTATTGCTAAGGAAATAGGAAGTAGACAAAGGATTATTTATGTAATTGAATTTTGGAGGATCCTTTCTTCTATAATTATATATATTTTTTGGATTAATAATAAAACCTTATTTTGGATTCATAATAAAACTTCTGTAGCATTTTAGAAGCTTGTCAACATGTGGGATATTTCTAGAGCATTCCACCAGAACAGTGATCAGTTTCATGCAGCTGAGGTTTGTCTGTCTCAGTCACACTTCTAGTGTCAATGTCTAACATAGTGTTTCCTAACTATGTACCAAATGAGTGAAGGATCATATGAATGAATTATTTCAGAACCTCTTCTCCTGGAAAATAGATTTTTAACTGTGCCCTCTACTTCTAGTACTTTCTCTCCTGCAGCCCCTTGTGCACAGTTCTAGTAGGGTTAACGTACCTTTATCCAGAGTCCTTACACTTGCCTACGAGGCTTTACATGTCGTGACCTTTTCCTTTCTGACATTATCTACTTCTGTACTTTCCCTCACTCACACAGTCTGCTTTGCTGATCCTCAGTACTCCTGCACTAGCATTTCTTCTGCCTGGAATTTGACTCTTTCAAATAGTCATATGGTCTGCTTCCTTTTTCTAATATGATCTCAGGTATTACCTTAACCAACCAATTTATAACTGATTCTCTAATTTATTGATACTGTGCTACTTATGTTGTTTACTTATTGTCAGTCTCTCCCTAATACAATAAGGGTAGAGATTTGGGGGGTATGTTTTTTTTCTTTATTGCTGTATTTGTACAATTTGTAAGGATGTCTGACACATAATAGAGGCTTAAAAGATGTTTGTTAAGTAGATTAATACTAACTCTTAATCCTTTTAAAGTCTTTGGTGGCTTTTTCCTTAAACACAGCCTTGTAGTCTGATTTCTCTGGGCCTTCTCTGATGTAGTGCCATACCTGGTACTATTTACATCTCTACAATTATATGATATGAATTACTCATAGTGGCACTGTATGTCTGTTCATGGGATATGTATTTGGGGCTATCTAGAAAGCTCTTCCTTAGATCCTTTCTTTTTATCTTCTAGACCCTGTTCAAATATGCCTTTTGCCATAAACAAGTCCCCCTCACTAAAAGTGACCTCTTTTTTCTTCAGATTTCATAAAACTACAAGTTAACACACTGAAAAACTTTTTACAAGACCTTTATCTTTTTACATATGCAAATATTCTCCCTTTCTAACAGACTCCCTTATATAAAATGGGTACTATAGAAATACCGGTCATATGAATTAGTTGTTAAAAGCAGCAAACTGGTTGACAGTGGTGTTAGGTGTAGTGTAAAAGAAAATTTATCCTAAGATCCATAAGAAATGGTGAAATTTGTATCAGTTATAGATTACACTTCTAAAATCACACTTTTACCATATATCCAGTTCCAAAGTAATTTACTGTGAGAAATTTACTCTTAGTAGAGCTTATGCAAATGAGGAAAAGAAGACACTTTATCAACTTTGATTTTCAGCATAGCTCATGTGTGTATTCTATTTCTTCAGTATTCTCCACTTTTAGGCTTTAGGGCTGAATAGTCATAAAAGAAAATGAAAAGAAAAACCATGTAGACAAAATGGGGGAGTCTATTGCTTTTGTTCCTTCCATTTAATCTTTCAAAGACCTCAAAGAGAAGAATTAGTATCCAACTCACAGATTTTCATTAATCATTTGAAGGAAAACTCTAGGTGAGAGACCATAGCATAATATGTCTGAATGAGTTGTATGAATTAGAATCCTACTTCTATTCCCAGGTGTGATAATAAACAAATGGTAGTAGCTTAAAAGGTACTGTTGATAATAATTATTACTTTTTTCATGGCTTTCATGAAGAAAGCATAGTACTTTTAAACAGTTGCTCATCAGTCTTTTTGAAATTCCTGTGAAGAAGTGACATGACAAAAAATGCCATTTTCTTCTACAACAAAGGGAAACTTAGGTATATGGAGCCACAAATCTGTTGCTCCCAGTAACCACTGAAATCCGTAGCAGAGGCATGGCAATGGCCAAGCACCCCTAAACCAAGGAGACAGTTATGGCAAGTATTAGCCAGACCTGCTACCTGTTTTTGTAAATAAAGTTTTATTAGAACACAGCCATGACACAAGCATATTGTTTATGCTTCTATTCATGTTACTGAACTGATCATTTGTACAGGGTTTATATTGTCACAAGCATGAAATATTTACTATATGCCCTTTCTAGATAAAATTTGCCAACTCCTAAGGGAGAAAGGTAAGATTCACAAAGCTCAAATATTTATTTAATTTTATTAAATTTAATCATATCATAATTGACAAAAGTAGGACAAAGTTCCTGCCACCTATTTTGGGGAACAGTCCATACTTCTATTGCCTGAAGAAAACATCCCCTTGGGAAGATGATCTGAAACCCTCCTGGTCTTTTAAATAATTAGGCTACCTTGAAAAATAATTCTTGGGGGGAAAAATGGTCAATTTTTTCAGTAGATCCCAGAGCCAGGAAGTGAGTAAGTCAAGTCTCGGAAGGGAGAGTTAGTTTAAAACAGCAGACGATTAGGCAATAAATCTTTACTTCTGGTTTTCTCCAGTGGGCTTAGCTAATGTGCTGAAAGGGAGCCTGCAGGCCTGAGGAAATTTCATTTCTGTCGTAGGTAACTCATGATTCTGAGTTAGTTCTCTCTTACGAGTGACCTGATTTCAGACATCGTGGGCTCTCCCAGCAGGTGTCTGATTGTGAAAGCAGTGAGAAGGCATGCTGCTAAGAGTCCAGCTCTGCCAGCCTTGATGGAGACCTGAGGGCTCTCATGAGCCCCTTCCATAATTAAATGACTTCTATTACATGAAGAAAAAAAGGCTTTTGAAGAACATAAAATCATCTTTGATCCAGAAAAGGAGGATAGGATTGTTTCTTCTAAAATCAACTGTGATTGGTTCGTTTTCTTGAAGTCGTTTGGGAAGTTAGCCTCTTTGAATCCATTCCTCCATAATTACCACACCTTTCATATGTAGTAAGCAGTTTCATGTGTTGTATCACCAAGTGATCTTAATGATGAATGTGGAGGTAGGGGCAACCAAAAGATTATAAAACCTACAGCTGCAGCAGCAGCAGCACCATCTCCTGGGAATTTATTACACATACAATGCTCAAGCCATCTTCCCCAACCTGACTGAGTCAGAAACTTTGGTTCAACAAGTTCTCCAAGTGAATCTGCACACTCATGTGTGAGGACTATTGCTGGGGAGAGTGGGGACACACTGAATAGCAGCTCCTTATCTTGCATACTTTTGGGTCACAGACTTAAGGGAACTCTGACATGCTCCTCATTTTCTTTATGGTGTTTTCATGGCTAGAGATAAGGTCTGTTTTTTTTTTTTTATTTGTTTATAGCCTATTTTCTCATATAGAATTACATTTTAAAGGGGCAGAAGTCAGTCTCATGCCCGGGATCCTTGGCATCTGACATAGTACCCCATGCAAGAGTTCGCTCTCAATGTATATTTCCTGGAGGAATTAATGACATTGGCTCTGTCACATCCCTCCTTTGTTATGAGGTGCCACTGTAGGAAAACAACCAAAATAAAACTCAGCTCAGCACTACCTGGTTCTTCAGAGCCAGAGCCAGTGCTTCTGCTTCCTTTAGCATCTGTGATCTCATCACCAAACATGCTCCTTGCTCAAAGATTCTAGCTGAATAAGAAAGCACGGGTACTAAATGTGCTCAGTATCACACATGTGTCTTACACATTGATTATTGTATATTTTTGGACGCATTCTGATAACATAGTCTATGCTTTTATGATAAAATAGCTCTTCTAATACTCAATTGTCTTTAAAATGTATCTGCATGTCTAAAAAACCTGGCATTTATGTTGTTGCATTACTAGCTGAGTGTGGAATAATAGCTGTGCTTTGCTAGTACATTATTTGCCATCACAGCTGAGCCTCAGAGGACAATGTCTATACCTTCTTCTCCTATGTGATCAATAGGAAATAACAGTGTAAATCAATTCTGGGTAATAATGTAAATTGGCTCTTGAAGGCAATTCCCGCTGTGAAATAAGTAGTTAGCAGTGACACTGGCATTAACTGCAGTGGGGGTAATCAGCCTTTGGATGTGTTTAATCAGAGTTATCACCTAAGATTAAAAAGAGAGCCACTGTTGTGCAGGGATAATCATTTTCAGGATTTAAAAGATGAATGTGTGAAGGTGTGTTCATAAATTACAGCCATCAGAGTGGCTTTGAGTAATTTAGGATGCTTTAAGGTCAGGAACAAGCAAACAGGAAAGGTTAATCTCAAGGCCACAGTAGTTAATGCCCGGAGATGGCAGGATACACTTATTGGAATAAGTAGTGAGTGCTGGGTTAAATGAAGATTCTCCCCCTCTGTATTAAAGCGTTCCTTGAGCTATCCATAACACATATGACTTGATTTAAAAGTAGGCAACAGAACAACTCGTAAATGTATTAATTATCCTAGTAATGAATCATTAACTCCAAAGATTAACTATTAGGCAGCTTTGTGATTTGATTAGAGGTGTTTCCAGTTAAAAACACTGGTGGAACCAATCTCTGCACTGCAGTATAAAAGACTGATTATGTGTCTAGAACATTAAACATCAAGGTAGAATTTCTGGGGAAAATCTGAATCCAGGATATTCTGATTGTTGCTAAAGTTCTTTATCCTCTGAACATGAGTTTCCACAGCCGTGATTATCTGGAATAGTGGTATCTGTCTCCACAGAGTGTATTAAGGAATATACACAGAACCACTTTTTAATACTGTAAGACATCAGAGAGATAGATATATGACTGTATTACTATTTGTAAAAACCTTAGCATATTTCCTTTCGCTTATTCAGCCTGTGCTTATTGAGTGCTGACTCTGAGGCACAGAGCTTTTCTAGAAAGTAGACTATAGTAAAGAAGACAAACAGGGTCCCTGTCCTCTTAGATCTTAGATGGTAGCAGGCAGAGGTGATTACGGAAGTGGAAAGTACCTCGCATAATGGCCAGGGCTGTGAGAAGAATAGAGCATGACAGCAGAATGAGAGCAGGGGAAGGGCCCGAGGGGCACGGGAGGCCTCCCCGAGGAAAGGACATTTGGCTAAGAGGTATGCTGCTCTCTGGAAGAAAATCATCACACACAGTGAAAGTACTGTACCACTGAGTTGTTTAAAAATCACCTTACCTAATGTGTAAATAAGGAAAGTCCATGGTTTTTCCACTTGTTCTTCCTTGCTGCAAATATTCTATTTTAAATCATAAAGGTTATATTGCAGCTGATGGAGCTCACAGGGTTTTATTGATCACTTAATCTTTGCTTTTGTCTTCACATTGTGGCTTCCCTGTGCCTCCGTCTTTTATTCTTCTTCTGTGTGGCCACTTTTCAGTGGATTTAGGGTTGACTAAGATGATCATGAGGTTTTAAGATCTTCAAATTAATTACATGTGCAAAGATTCTTTAACAAATAAATTCTCATTCATAGATTCTGGGGTTCAAGACACTGACATATAGCTTGGAGTCATCATTGAAATCACTACACACTTTGGTGTGAGGCCAGTTTCCATGTTCTGAAGCAGCCTTGAGGAGAGGAGGACCAGCTACCTCCCATATTGTAAGAGAACTCAGGCAGCCTCTGGAGAGACGCTCAGGCAAGGTTTCAGATGTTTGCGGCTCTGACTGACAGCTTGATTACAGTCTCCTGAAGAGCCCTGCCACCCAGCCACCTAACTGAGCCACTCCTAAGTTTCTCACCTGCAGTAAGCGGGAGAGAACACATGCTTGCTCTTGAAGTTTAGGGTGATTTGATATGCAGGAATGCATAGATAGTGCAGCAACTATTGCCAAGAAGTTTTTAAGGCTGGATAAGGAGCCCACTAGCTCATTTGCTAACACAATTCCAACTTCACTGTACTTCTGTTATAAGCAACATACTGGATGACGACTGTTAGGAACACAGAATTTGTCAGAGAGAGAGAGAGAGAGCTATAGGGAGAGAGAAACAGGCAGAGACAGAGAGACCAAATTTCGGATTAGTAAAGGAATGTTGGGAAGGAAAGGACACCAGCCAGGCTGACAGTTGTGTGTTTATGTTTACCTGCTTCTATAGTCTTCACACTTGCCACTCATATGCATTTTACTAATAGGCCTGCCTGGGTTTTTTATTTTTGTTTCTCGGAGTGAGATGGGATATTAATTCAGCTTCTATCCTCTGGTAATACCACAAGCTAGGTAAAGCAGAGGTCACTTCCTATTTACACGGGTAGCAGCGCCCTTCTAAATCTGTTTGCTGTAGCAGGTGGTGCATTTCCTATTAGCTCCTTCATTTTGCAGAACTGCCTAGAGTTTGCTCCATTTCTAATCACATGCTATTGTGAAATCCCTGTAATTTCCTGGAGCCTTTTGAAGCTTTCCTCTTCCTACCTGTGATATTTTGAGGAAAGATTTATGCCCTGTCTGTGTTTATTTTGCTTAGTGAAGATCATCAGCAAGAGCCTTAAGTGTAATTTTGCAAATTCTTTTTCAAATTGTGTATCGAGTTTGTAGGCCAGTTATCTATTGGCAAGTCTGTGGAGGCTAAAGGGTTATCTTGGAAATCCCTTCCCTGTACAGATACTCTGACTTACTTTCTCATACTAGGGCACATGATACCCAACCTTTGTTTTCCTTATATAGGCATTTGTTCATGCTATAAGATCATATACATGTACAAGCCACCTTTCCTATATTCTATTTCTATTATCCAAGTATGTATTTCCTACTGCATTATATTATATTTTATCACTGTGGAGTCCAGGGATTTTGTGGAGCTATTTGGGAAAGTAGTCTGGGAGAATTTCAGTTTAGAAGTGGCTTGCTGTGCTGGAAAGCCCTAGTATGCTCCAGGAAGTCTTTTGGTAGGCAGACAGGAAAAGCTAAGAGCTATTGCTAGACTGGTTGCGAGGACTGGGCCTTCCTCCTCCATATATCCTGGACATTTCCACTTTATTGTTTTAAACTGAAAAATTTAATGTCAGTTATCTTTCTGCTAATAATATGCAGGTAACGAGTAATGATCAAAGGCTAAGATACCTCATATCAAAATGTATCCTACGAAAACGGTCATATTACGTGTTTATGAGCTCATTTCATATAGTTAAGCACATAAAAGGTGATATAGTTTAGGGAACTACATGTCTAATATATATTATTAGTTCAAACTTTTCTTTAAATTCTTCCTTGTCTGCAATAGCAGTGTTTCTCAATATACCAAATTAACTGATTGCCACAGGCCCCAAACCTGTTACTTCAGACATATATTGAGATCACGCTCCAAGTAACATCTTATTGTGTATGCCTCTTTCAGTATTAACCATCACATAGTCTTTTCACTTCTAGTCACATTTTTCTCATTCTACTCCGTTCAGAAATAATGGAATCAGCATTTTAAAGCCTATATCTGAGATGATCATCATGGTAAATTAGCAATGTTTTATTCACCTCTGTTCTTGAGGGCATACATTTGGGGACAGTGGAGCTTTTGCTAATAATCCACAATTCAAATACTTGAAAATAGAAATAAATCTGGAGGCGGGCATCTCAACACTTGGAGAGCTGAGGCAGGAGGATCACAGTTAGTTTGAGCTGAGCCTGGGCTACATAGTGAGTCCAGGCCAACCTGAACTACATGGCAGACCCTGTTTTAAAAAAACAAACAAACAAATAAGTAAGTAAATCTAGAAACAACTCTTTTAGCAACTGAAGTCAGTTTCTTCCATTATAAAGTAGCAGTGATTTTTATTTGCTTAAGGCTACCTGCTTTGCATCTAATAATCAACTGCATATTTTTCATCTAACTATTGGTACATAGTAGATGAGTGTGCCACTTATTCAGTAAACACTGAGTAATTGTCTAATATGTCATGTGATTTATTTATCTTTTGGAAAAAATTAGTGTGAAAAACAGACAGGGACCTTACCCGCATAAGACCAGTAAGATGAGTTGACCTGGAATGAATTAAGTGACTTGCTCAGGATCACACAGATACTTACATGATAAAACCTTACTAAGAATATACATTTTCAGATTCTCTGTGGTTGTTTTTTTCCATGGAAATTTTATTTGGATGCTCTCCTAACAAAAGATCTGATGGTATTGTCCTTTAATGGGTATCTTCCCTCATGAAACTATTCTTCCCATTGTTTCCACCCTGTATCAGATAGTTGAGAACATGACTTTGGAGCCTAACATTCTGGGATGAAATTCAGGGTCTCGTTTTGAGCAATTTATTTAATTTCTTTATGTCCCCACTTATCCATCCAGAAATGAGGTTGAACATTTCATGGGTAATGTCTATGTAGCACTCATAACACTACCTGACCGAGTGAGCACTGCACGGGTTAGCTGTTTTTCAGTAAGGTTACCTTCACCCTCTTCTCTAACATGTCACCATCACTCCCTGTTCTCTTGCCCTGGTTTAGTGAACATCACAGCTTTATACTCATTTGAGGTTATAGAATATATTTATTGGACTTTTGTGTTGTTGTTGAATATTTGTCTCTTCCACTAGGACATAATCTTCATGAGAGTAAGGACTTACTTTACTGTTGAATCTCCATGTCCTAGGAAAGTATTCAAGACCACCTGTAAATGAACTATGTCTGCAGGAAACTTTCATTGCTTATAACTATTAGCAGAGTTACTGAAAGAGCTAGTCTCAGTTTTCACTGAGTTTCCCACTCCATTCCTTTCATCTTCTAGTAACAGGCTAATAATTACAAATAGTTCAAGCAAGTACCATCATGTATGGCAAACTCATATTTGGTATTTGGTATATTTGCAAAGAAGGCTTTAGTTGTGCTGCACACCTTCACATAATTTTCTTATTTTGTAAAACTCTGTAGTCTAAGGAGTGGTGTGAAGCTGCAGTAAAACAGTATGGACAAGGTTTCTCTAAACCAAGTCGCTCAAGTGACCTGGGAACGTTATGTTGACCTGCCCAGCTAAATGCCAATGAGCAGATAGTGAGACCATTTCCCATTTGTATGCAATCTGTGTTAAAAAAATAATTTCTAAGCTCAATTGACTGTCAAACCTTATAATAAGGTGATACTTTTGAGGGTTTGCAATGTATTATGACTGTCTCCCAATCTAGCCAAAGTGCTAACAACTTACCTATTGTAAATGTATTAAAGCAGGAAATATTGGTGTATTTCCTCTGTATTCAAACTGTTCAGACTTTATTGAAAATAATAAAGCTTTACAACTTGCTCTTCACAAATAGCATGCTAGGGACCTTGTACCTTCATGAGAAATCTATTTATTATTTCCTGTCAAAGCAAGCTGGACTATCTCTCCTTTTATAGACCCCAAGAGTTAATTGTGATTTGGGGCAGAAGATGAAAGAAAGAGAATTATAGTCATTTGTTAGAAAATATTAATTGGATGTTGGAAATAGAATTTTCTTTCATTATAAGGCAAGCAATCAATCTCACAACTTGAACTCTATTTATATAGAAATATTCCTACACATATACTAATAATATGAGTTTCTATATGTGCATGAAAACTAAATCTCTTCTCAAAATATTGTTTTACTACAAAACTTGAAATCTAAAAGTTGGAATTAATGTCCTTTATGTTTCCTTATATTGAAAGAACCAGATGGGTATTTTTTGAGAGATGAGTTTTAACAGTGTGTGTGTATGTGTGTGTGTAAAATATACCCATATATTATAGAGAAAAACTCACTGTTAGCTTTTTCCCTTCATGTAAAGACACCACATGCTGTATTTTGCAAGTGAGTGCTATTGCATTAAATTTCATGATCTTATAAACTGAATTTTATAGAACTATTTCAAAAATTACAATAATGGATATTTAGAACATAATTGAATATCTATCTGGCATAAGTAAGACTAAAATTCCCTTTGTGAATCAGTATGTCATTCAGGTATTCAATTATATTTGGACATACATGAGTAAGCTTGTTCTCTTACTCATCCATGTGAATTTGTATATGTGTGTGCATTTGTGGAAGGAGAGAGAGAGAGCAGTATCAGATAGCAGAAATCTATGCTCACTACTTAGAGGGGAAAAGGAATTCATAATGATGCCACTCTACCTACTTGTACAAAATCCATTTAAACAGGGGAACTAAATTGCTTATGGTAGTAAAATACATTTTCCTCTGTGAATGTTGGCACTTTTTGATGCATGCTGATACGGGCTCTGACACAGTCATAATCAACATACCAAACATATGCATTTCACTTTCAAAACAGAAACTAGCACTGCTAGGGCTATAGAACTGAGTCGGGTAACCAAAGCAGTCTTCCTTCTTCCTCTGGGAGGAAGGGCTTATTGCTGATTGCCACTATAGAATCTACTATACCCAACTTTGGAGTAGGCTTTTAACTAACAAAAACAGGTTCAGTAGCATAGCAAAACCTTGAGACACCGATCTTATCTTCCTTCCCTTCTGTGAGGGAATGTATGTGTAATGACACCTGCAGCTTCAAACATGAGCAGGAAATATGCTGAAACACAGACATTTAAAATATACAAAATATAAGTGGGAATCAGTGCCCTTCATTTGACTCTTACATGGAAAAAATTAAAAATACACAAATAATGATTTGTCTAGGCACAGAGCACTCAGATTTATTTTCTGCCTTTTGTATTCTTGCATGCTGTTAGTACTTACATGTATTCTATAGTTATTTTCTCTATGTATGACTTTCTGATAACCCAGATATGTGATTAGTTACATTATTAGTCACTTTCTTTTACTGTCATTTTATCTTGACTAAACTGAAGACTGTTTTATGGGCTTTCATGTTCTCCATGTAAACTTCTAAACATTTATCTTTCTTAAAAAATATTGCCAAACTCTTTTGATACTTTTGTTCTTAAAGTTTGCCTTATAGGTGATGCTACTTGGCTGAAAAATCCTGTAAGTAATCTAGTAATTAAATCCCTCTAGCTGGGGCCCGAGAGAGATTCCTTGTGCTGAATTACACTGCACAGTAAATGACATTATAATGAGGTTTTAACTTATTAGTTAAATGAATGAATAGGAACTTTACTGTTGCAACTCATTAGGATTTTGTGTGGAAAAGCAAAGTATGGTACTGCAGATCAGAGTGAGTGCAATCTTCTCTTCTCATAATTAATTACCATATCAGTCTATCAAGGGTAGTTTCACTAAAAGGAGAAATAATCTTGTAAAGAAAGTCTAGCGAAGCTCAGTAATTGCTTTTGTATGTCATCGAGCTCTGTCTGTATGACAGGCCCTGTTCTAGATTCTTCTGCAGTATGTACTCATTTTAATCCTCAAAGACCCCTTTGTGACTGGTACAGTTATTGTTTCTCTTACACAGGAGGAAAATATGACCCAGTGTGATTAAATGACTTTCCTGAGATCTGATAACTAGTAAGGGCAGAGTAAGAATTTGAACTCAGTCCCTTTCCTTTGCTTTAAACTTGCAAACAAAATTTTATATCACCTCTAGGCATGAATATAGATGTTTGTCTACATATTGATTTGTTTAATTGATATTTTTATCTTGGATATCTTGCCTTTTTTAATAAAAGTTGATACTACTTTGGAAATTTTATTTCTTAATCTAAAAAAGTTTAAGCTCAGAAAAGTATTGAGAAAAACAGCAAATACTTGTGTGTCAGCCAAAGAAAATTTTATAAAAATTAACATTTGACCTTTTGACTTCTATTTTATGCTTTTAAAATAAAAGAACCAGTCATTTCTGACCATGTTCTATTTTGCAGTCCCACTGTTTCCTTTCCTCTTCCCCCCTTTTGCCCAGAATAAACATACCTAGCAGCTGGATGTAAACCCTTCTAGGCTATATTATTGTATTTTTGCTGAAGACATAGGGATATCTGCAGACCACATACACCATAGTTCTATGTGTACAAAGGACACTATATCTTATGGACTATAGTGTTTCTTGGCCTTTTCACTTGCCTTATACTTTTGAAACAATTCCATAGCGATCTGTCTAGCTGTTACTCATTCTTACCTGCTGTATTACATGTTGTCCTCTAGATACCTGACTTACCTTCCCAGGATAAGGAAAATAAGATGAGAAGGGATATGTCAGGGCTACCTTTGAGAATTAAAGGAGAAACTCATTATGATTATGAGATAATAATAGGTTTCACTGTTAACAAATAATCCAAATCTATGTTTTATGAAATGCCTATAAACAAATGAGAGTATACATAACATTTAATAAAGAGAACCATGAACTAAGAAGCAAGAGACTTGGGTTTGCCCTCTAGCTGTACTCTACCCTAAACTAGCTTTGTGCCATAAAAAGAATATATTAGTGGCCTCTGGGCTCATTTATTTCTTATCTGAAGATAAGAGATTTTTAGTAGTAGCTAGCTTCTTAAGATTTCTTCCAGCACTAATCTATCTGAGTTAAGAGTAGGGTAAGTTTCCTTTAATGATAACACACATCCTAAACACTGAACTAAATGAGCTGCAGCCTAAGTCTCTTTCCCCTGCTCCCCTGAAGCTGCTGCCCTGCTACCTCTGAAAACAAGGCCCATTGCCCCATAGTCATATGGTCCTAGTAGGCCCTTGCTGGCGTTACCTATCCGCACTGTAGAAGTACCAGTTCTATTGCTTCCTGGATGGAATAATTACAAACCATGTGGCCGTTAGGCTTTCCAAAGGGACCAAGCTCCAGTTCGCTGCAGTGGTGACTGGTGCGGTAACAGCGCAGCACTCCATGGTCCCTTTCCTTCTCCTGCCTCACTTCTCCATTTCTGCCCAGCTTCCTGCATGGAGTCTACTTTCTGGAGAAACCCACACAAAAAGATCCACTTACTCAAGTCCTGTCTGTCTTTCTCTCTCCTGCCCAATTCCAAAGGCTTAAAGACTCTGCCTGCCCTCAGCTCAGGTACGGTGAGCAGCACAGGCCCCTCGTGACATTTGTCATTTCAACTGCTTAGTGCAAGGCCCTGTGTGGTTATGTTCACATGTTTTTATTTGTTTGTTTGTAGTTTTAGTTTAGGTAGAGTTTTGTCTTTTTGTGTTTGCTTGAACAACAATTTATTTTTCACAGCTTTGTAAATGGGGAAGTTCAATAAAGGCCTGAAAGACTTGGCATTATCATGAGGTCTTGTTTCCTAGACAGACTTTTGTGGTACTCATTTCTCAGGCCTTGTTTTTTCTTAAAAAAATACAAATTATCTTATGATGTTGTAAGATACAGATAATAAAACAATGATGCAAACTAACATATCCATTATCTCACACAATTACCCCTCTTTGGGGCAAGAATAGCGAAAATCTACTTACTTAGCAAAAATGCTGAATGAAATGTATTATTAGCTATAGGTTCAACGTATACCTTCCGTCCCTAGGCTGCTTCATCCTGCATATCCACTGCTGTGTATTCTTTGACTGATAACTCCTCGTTCCCTCACCTACACTCACATTCTCACAATTTGTGTACCCCTCCGCCCAAGCATAAATGCTGAAGGGCAGAAGTTTTTATAGTCTATTTTTATTTCACATGCTTCTCAGGGCCTGACACTGAGCTCACACAAAATGCACATATGAATGCCTGGCAGGGCAGCATAGGCCTATGGCCATTTGGGAGACTGAAGCATGAGTATTGCTTGAGTCCAGGAGTTTGAGACAAATAAGGAGAGAGACAGAGGGCGAGACAGACAGAGACAGAGAGAGACAGAGATCTATATAGGGGTGTGTTGGTCCATAGTAAGTCATCATTAAATGATTGATTTCATCTTAATAAGCCATATGCCCCAGGACTGATTTCAGGGAAGCAAACCATCTCTCTTTTTTGATTCCTTTGTCGTATAATTATCTTCTCATTAGGTTTATTATTCTTGGTGACCTCTTGTAGGCCTGAAAGTCAGAAGGTTACAGGCTGGAGCCTGCATTTACTATGGCGGTAATACAAAATAACAAAAATACTCTCTCTGGTCAAACTTTCAAAACATTTCAGCCAAGAGGGCAGAAATAAAAATGTTTTGGGAAGTTACCTACTACAATATTTCATCTTCATCTGTTGCCTTTAATTCTAAATGTACTCATTGCTTTGTTTTACAGTTATTGTCAGGATTTTATGGATTAAATACAAACTCAAACAATGGTATTTCTAAATGTTTTGCTCAACAAATATTTTAAACATCTTCTCTGCTTTTGAAAATAGGACTCCCTCCTTCCTAACTCCCTCCCTCAGAATCAGCCTGATTAAAATAAAATTTTTAAATTGTGTGAAATTTTATTTTGTTTTTTTTTTTTTTTTTTGCGGTACTGGGGATCGAACTCAGGACCCTGCTCTTGCTAGGCAAGTGCTTATTCCACTGAGCTATATCCCCAGCCCTGTGTGAAATTTTAAAATGCTCTGTCATTGTGGTTAAATATCTCCTATCATTAAAAATTGGTAGAAGAATTCAAGTGTGTGAAAATGACAGCTTATGGCTTTGTTTAGCCAAAGAGTGACTGTTTCCTCTGCATGTTTTGACTGGAGTCTCTTCTCTTTTGGTGAGATGAGGACAGCCCCTGAGCCCTGTCACTTCCAACACTTTTCCTCTCAGACAGTGAAACATTCTATTATTCATTTGTTTGAACCTGTTCAGTGAATACTGATCTTGTAAAATATTTTGCAAAAACAAGCTCATTTCCCAGGTCTAGACCTTTCCATGTTGCCCAACCCAGCAGGATAGATGAGGCCTCTTCTCTGCACTGCTCTTCCTAAAGTGACCTCAGCACTGCCTCCAGTTATTTCTGGAGCTCATCACAGATCACCCCTGCTTGTTGGCAGAAAGCAAGCAGTGCAGGGCACAGTGCTCAAGGGGTCCTCTTCAGGTCAGCTCTCATCCTAATTTTCACTTATTTGGTGTTGCTGTGGGAAACCTGCTTTCCTGAAACATGGTGAATAAATAAATAATATCCTACCTGTGGAGCTCATAAATTGCATGTGATAATCTAGGAGCAAACATATGAATGCCAGGCACTAATTCTCTTCTTCCTTTTCATCTACCCCCTTTAATCTCCCCTTTCTCCTTAATGATAAGGTGTTGGAATTGCAAAGTTGAAAGAATATAATTCCATATTTTACAAATTTTTTAATCTCTGTTTGAAATGTGTGGCACTGCAGAATTGAACATATTCCAATCATCTCCTGAAAGGCTGGGGTTGTAGCCATGTGGAAGAGTGTCCTCCCTTTTGCTACATCCAGAAAACTTCATGGGAAATCAGTGAGCGTGTAGGCTGTGTGTGTGTGTGTGTGTGTGTGTGTATGTTTGTGAAAGAAGAAAGAGAGACAGAGGCAGAGAAACAGAGAGAAAATTGGATATGAGGTATGAGGATGTGATTACAGAGCCACCCATTTGTCCAGGTGATATACAGCAGCAAGCCTCAACAATTTTAAGTCACACTGGTGTTAAATATGAACCAATTTGAGAAAGGTACTGTGCTTTTTATTTAGATGTTCATCAATATCTTATAACCTAAGATTCGTCCTTTAAATGAGAATATTAATTTCATGTTTTCAAACATTTCCTAATCAGCTATACTCATTTTTATTGATAGCTGTCTTTAGGCAAAAAAATAGTTCTTCAGTTAGCTGAGTGACATCATATCTAATACGAAAGAAATTTATATGACAAATCTAGGGACAGCAGCAGTAAAAAGGTAATTTGCAACTTGGTAGACAAACTACCGGGATGACCCCTGAGAACGAGGAAATAAGTAAATTGGCCTTGGGCGGCCAAACCAGAGGCCTCAGCTCCATTTACTTGAGAAGAATCGATAGCGCAGTCAGTAGGGAAGCACAGCGTGTGCATAAGTCAGCTGATAAAGCCTTGTCCATTGGAGGACCTGCTAGTATTTTATCTGCTCAGTCTTGCAATGATGAGAGGCAACACATATTCAAAAAGATCCTTTGACTGGATTTTTAAAATGTGAAGTTGAATCGTTTAAGTAGCATTTTAAAAAAATCAAAATTCTTCAGAAAGGTACAGTACATATTTGGATTACACTTGTATTATGAGGAAAAAAGATAAGCATGGGGCTTGTTATCACATATGTAGAATTCCTAAAATAGTACTTCAAAAATACAGAAGAGTAGCTGACATTTTGACCTTTTACTTGCTATTGAGTGAGCCTCCTGTTGAGGAAAATTTAAACATTAAAGTATATTTAATATGACTCAGTGCAGTTTATTTGGCATACTGAGTTTTGCATATTTCTTCCTCTTTGTCATTTTGTGTTCTGTTGTTTTGCCTTCATGATTCACCTCGTTATAGTTTTAGGTTATTTACTTTCCATTTTACTCCCTTTACCTACTCACTTATTGATTCTTATTGCCAGTATTTTTAAATCTTTCTGAACATACTTGCGATTGACTGACATAGTTCCTATTTGTAACCCACTTTCTGCCTTCCTATGTAGGTATACAATCATTTTAAAGAGTGGGGTCTTTTTAGGTACCTCATCTGAGGGTTCCCATTCTCACTGCTGATCAGTTTCTGCCCCATCAGAGGGGATTCTATACCTACTCCCTTCCAAATGGGGAGACTTTCCTATCAAGTGTATTAGAGTTATAAAACACACACACACACACACACACACACACATCATTTTATCTTATCCTACATTTTATGCAAACAGTATCAGGTTGTAAATTTGAGCTGAGACTTGTCTGTACTCTAAGGATTAAGAAAGTTGCTCAGAGTTTTCTCGAGTTGGTCATGGGAACTTTTTTCCTTGGATTTTTTGTCATTGTTCAGAATAGACAACATCTTTGCTTTATTGGAATCTCTTGCTGAAGCATGATTATAACTCCCAGAGAATCCTTTTGAAATCAATTTCAGCTTTTTTATATTGAAGGAAAAGAAGAATAAATCACATCTTCACGTTTGTTCTGCAGTTCTTTAGGAGCCATTTTCAGTGTTGTTGAAGAAGCTAGAAACACCCAACTTCGTCATTATATTATAGGTTTTGCAAAAGCAGAGTGTATAAAGTGTTAGTCATATTTAAGAAATTCATTTTCCTTAAAGCATTGAAATGTCATTAATCCCAAAGTTGAGCAGTCCTGGTAGTTTATAAATTGGCAGAGACTTTAAAAATATAATTAACCTCCCTCTTAGAAATGGGATCCATATTCAACATGAGGTTTGTTTCCATTTCGGAATTGACCTGATGTTTGTGGACAAGGTCCATGAACTTACTCGGGGCAACTCCTTCACCTCCAATCTCTGGCCACTCTTCCCTATTCCTCATAACTCCTCCAACTTTCCCTGTAGTGTTTCCCACTGACTGCAGAGTACTTGCGGTGTTGTTTTGCCGGAATCCCAAGCATTCCCCACAGAGCACTTTTCACTCTCTGTAGAGCACTTACAGTTTATCTCTAAGAGAATGGTTTTGAGTTTGGCACTTTGTCTATTTATTTTTCATTCTAATAGGAATTGCTTTGGAGCTGGCTAAGCCACTGTCAGTCGGCCCCTTAAGTGCTGCTAGGACCTCTTCTATCTGTATGAAACAGTTCTTTTTTCGTGTCAGAGGTTTAATGAAACTAGAGAGCAGAGCTCTCTAACATAACAATAATTATGAAGGAGTGAAATGGATGCAGGGTAGCTTCACATATGTCTTTTTAAGATTGGGTCAATTTTCCTAAAACTTTGTATTTAAAAATGTATTTTCCCAGGTTAGAGTCCTGTAAATTAGTGAAAAAAAAACTATTTGGATTGGAAATATATGTTTATTTCATTCCTATACTTTCATATGGGAGGATTATTTTTAAGAGAAATTTATGGCTGAATGGTAGTGATACAAATATTAGCTTGCAATATGAAAAATAAAGTAAGAAATACAGTAGCCAAAGTGTACTTTGTGCTAACATCTTGATAAGGAGCCACTCAGCAGGATTCACTTATTTTCACGTGATATAAAATAGCACACATACAACAAGGGATCAGTAAAGACTGAGAGCTGGAACTTGCTTGTATTCTTCTGTTCCTTACAGCTCTTGGTACATGGTGAATGCCCTGCCTTCCTACAGTTCTTAAGGGAATAGTCATTGTTGGTCACTTAGACAAGCTAATATCAATTGGGGCTAGTCTTGTTTCGGCTACTCTACCACAGCCCAAACACATAGAGGTTACACATAAACATTGCCTTCAGACTTTGTGCTCATTCAAATAGATTTTAATAAAGACCAACTTTTCCTGTTTCTTGGGCAGTCAGAGACTTTTTGTGAGCTTGAATTGTCAATATCTCCTAATCTCTCAACTATTTTTTCCCCTTGATTTCTAATCTCATTCAGGCTCTTGGAAAGAAAATACAACAGGAGGATTAATGGCTCAGTTCAGGAATGTTTACTTATTGGACAATAGGAAGGGAATTTGATAGAAATTCTTACCCTTTGCATTTTGATTCAGTAATGTAACCAGTATATCTAAAACAACTGTCAATAGTGGTTGGATTTTTTTTTTCAATTTTAATTTCTTATTTTTAGGTGTTCATCCAAATAAGAGAGAAAAAGGAAAAGAGACAGAAAAAGATAATAGGTCTGGAAGTCAGTGCAATGACAAAATTGGACTTAGGAGGGACTAAAAGAAGTGTGCATATGTGTGGGGGTGGTGTGCACATGGAAACGTGTATGTACCTCAGGATACAGGGAGAAAAATTAAAGAGAGAGTACTCACTTTTTTGAGTATCAATGACAGGTAGCTCTTGCTAGGGGCTTAATTAGACTTCATACCTGTGCAAAGTACTGTGCTGATTCTGAAAAAGGCAGAAGAAATATATGATATGACCTCTGGCACAGTGAAATGAATAGAGATAAAACATATACCATGAAAAGCTAAGAAGAAAACCTGTTCTCATTTTACTATTTTACATAGCAAAACAAGGCATGACTGCTGTTACCCAGGGTCAACTGCGGCATAAATGTATTAAATAGAAAGTCACAGAAATAAGCAATTCAAACACTTTATACAACTTTCATTACAGCATATTATTATAATTGTCCTATTTTATTTTAACTGTAGTTGTTAATTTCTTGCTGTGTTTCAACTATAAATTAAATTTCATCACCAGTACATATTTATAGGGAAAAATATAATCTATGAAGAGTTCACTAGGATCTGTAATTTCAGGCATCACCTGGGGATGTTGAAATGTATCTGCTTTGATAAGATGGGATGAATGCATATGCAAGAAGTTTAGAGATCTGTGCTGGACTTCAGTGATTTGGGGATTCTTAGTAGAAAGCTAGGAAGGGATAAAGCAAATTGGGAACAATGGGCAGGATTAGAAAATGAGGACAGAGAAGGGAGATTAATTTTGATCTCAACAGAAGTATAAAAAAATAAGACAGCAGGAGGCAAAAGGTATCCCACATGGTTCAAGGAATACTATCAAAAGCAAGGAGGTCAGTAAACTCCTTGGACAGAGGGCAGCTTTGCACACATAAGAAATATAGAAGTTACTGAAAGCAGATTGTTGATGGATTGTCAGGCTGAGGGCAGGTAGGGTACATCCTTTGCTACAGGATCATGACAAGTAAACATAAACAAGAAGATGCCACAGACTTGTGCTTTAAGATATCCAGACAAGAGGGTGCAGGAAAGTGCAACCAGTGAGGCAACATGTGTGTCCATACTGCAGTGAAGTTGACCAAGAGCCTGTGCGCACACTTCTCACCACCCGCTGCTGCTCAGGCTACTGCACCATGGCCCTGAACTTGTGGAGGACCACCTTGGGGCCTCTCCTTGATGAGGAGCACTTGTCTCCATTTTGGCCAAACCTTGCCCTATTTCCATGTATTGATATGTGTAGAGCTGGCTGGGACTTTTGCTTCTCCCTTCAGTTTGCTTTAAGCAATGCAAATCGGGCCATTTGAGGTGCTAATGTGTAGTCTTTGAAGTAAGGTGACTGCACAGTGTTTCCGATCCTTGCCCTCATAGCTCCCAGATAAAACATGTGTGAGCCTGGGTCAGAGCCCTTGCCAGTCCTTATTATAGCCCAGGAAGTTTATATTTGTAATTCCATGGAAAAGCTTTTGGAATTGTGATGAGTTAGCTCCAATCTACCACTTCCAATACAACTCATGGTTAGAATAAAGACATTAAGGCATATTTGTAGTTATGGGAGCCAAGGGGTCCCAAGTCCAGCTACAATTATGGCTAACTGGAACAAAGGCCTGGACCCATGGCCAGATCTAGGTTTTATTAATTTTTGAAGAGAGTGGCTTGAGGATAAATGACTGTGAGACTGGTGAGAATTAAATGAGTGTTGTGAGCTGGCCTAGGTAGGAGGCCTGAAATCACCTCTGCAATACGCAGTGAGAAGGATATGCAGAAAGAGTAATCTGCATGATATAACTGAGGTAGTATCTAATGTTTTGAGATCTGTGCTTCAGCTCTGATATGTAATCTTTTATGCCCTACTGTAGGGGATGGCAACTCTTAACATATCATTTTTAAGACAGAATGGCTTTAGCCTTAGAACAAGCCTCAAAATGTGTCTTGAGAAACACCCTGAATGGGTTGTAAAAAGTTAACTTTACAACCAACTATGACCCTGCCTGGGTTGCTTCATCCCTTCCCTGGCCCTAGATAAACATTGTAACCATAAAGGAAATGTGTGGTTATCTAAATGGGTACCTATAGAACAGAGTACAGAAAATATATATCATTGTGATTGGGCTCATGACTGTGCCCGACCCAGTCATGTGGGACAAGGAAAACAACGTGTGGCCGGGGCTACAACATTCCAATCTGTTACCAGGGAAACCAAAAATGTATATAAAGTGAAAACAAAGGTAGGCAGGGCACCATGTTCCTGACCTACTACTCAAGGATGTGTGGTGACCAGTCTAAAATTAATGTACTCTGTTTGTCCTAAATAGAGTTCTTTGGTCTTCTATGGAATTCAGCTCATTTTTGTGGTTATACTGGGAAGTCATAACCTCTTATCTTGAGGTTCAGTCTGAGCTGATAATGTGCAGTGGCTCTCCATCCCACCCAGACTCATACATATTTTATTTGGGAGCTACAAGGGCCAGGAAACACTGCCCTATCACCTTACTTTAAAGACTACATATCAGCACCTCACCTGGACCAATTTCCACTGCTTAAAGCAAGTTGAACGGATAAAGAAAAGTCCTAGCCATCTCTACACACATCAATACATGGAAATAGGACCAGGTTCAGGCAAAATAGAGACAATTGCTCCTCCTTCAAGGAGAGTCACTCAGGTGGTCCTCCACAAGAACTCATCCACTTTTGCCTCCATCTCCCCAGTTCCCCACAGTGCAGCATGGGTGTTTGTTACAAAGCATAAACTATCACCCCTGCAAAAGATCTCAATATGGGACAGCAGAAGATCATTATTTTTGCCCCTCAACATGGCCTCCACAACTTGACCTCCACTGTATCACTAGGCCCAACTTCACTTTGGTGTTTCTTGTTCTCAACCCAAAGAACTGTGGGTTGTTACTCAGTAGAGTGCTTGCCTGGCATGCACAAGGCCCTGGTTCTATCTCCAACACCACACACACACACACACACACACACACACACCTCCTATCTTCTCTCCTCACTTTGAGCTTTCCTGTTGTAGAGAGTTTGTACATGCTGTTCTCACTTTCTGTTCTTTTTCCCTTTATTATCTTTGCTACTCCTACTCATTCTTCAGCTCACCCTCATCTTCAAAACCCTCACTTGACCAAATCTCCTTATAAAGTCCTCATAACTCCATGTAGCTCTCTTTCCTTCATAGATTTTATTTAAATTGCCATTTAGATGAATTGCATTCATCTAATTGGTTAATGTCAGTTTTTCCCCAGTGACCACAGCCTGTTTTTCTCCTCATTTATTTCCAGAATTTAGCATATGCCAAGCCCATCGTGGACTCTCAATAAATACACAGTGAAAAGAAAAATCTGTACTTGAATCTGACAGGATGTGAAAACTTCTATATATTTAAAAGCTTCAACTGTTAGAAATATTACTTATTTTTTAATATATTTGGTGTTGATTGTTTAAAAAAAGCATTACATAGTCAGTGATAAGATTATATTCCCAAATCATATGCTGATCATTTTAGTGTTAGGGCTGAAGAATCCTTGGGGCTTGGTAAATTTTTTAGCTTGCCTCATATTCTTCTCACCTAAGTGTAAGCAAAGACCCTGGGTATGCAAAGCTCCCACTGACATGCAGAGAACCTCTGGAAATCTATACTGTTTTCATTCAAATTATCCCATCTGTTCAGACGTGGTCAAGCTTTCTGAGCCCTGAGAGAAGCAAAACAGGCCAGGATTACTAGTTTTTACAGATTTTAAAGTGAGGCTCAGTGTCTGCATGCCAAAGAGAACTATTTTTATTGTAGCTTTTAAGTTAAACACATCCAGGGAAAGAGAAAACAAGAAAACTGCACAACCTTGAAAACCTATAAAGACAATCCAGCTGCCACTGCATTATTTTTTCCTCTGAAACAAAAATGGTGACTAACCAATGAGGATGAAATGTCAATTTGAGTGGAAGGTAATGTGAAACTTTCGTAAATCATTCAAACACCAAAAAAATCTGTTACATCTCATTTCCAACCTGCTCTGCTGCTATGAAAATTCACGCTCATAACTCAGCTCTCTGAACATTACATATTCATGCAATTATAATTTTTTCTGAAAGATGGACTCTATAATGATAAGAGGGAGTTTTCCTTCAGTCTGCCTAGCATTTTTCCAAAGGGATAAAGCCACTTAATAAGAACCATGCTCTTTTGGAATAATTTTGCTTTGTCTTTATGTTTCTTCATGAATAGAAGCCTTTCTTTTCACGTGAAGTTGCAGTTGTCTTGGGACATGTCTCTAGGGTGTTTGCTAAATTAAAGCTCATCTTTTTAAGCCAGTCTTTATTGTGTTTTTTCAATAGTTTGCTGACAAAATCAAAGACATTGCTTCCTCACGCTTGCGCTATGGAGCAGACTGGTGGGATGATCACAGGGGAGTGAGCAGGCTTCAGCGGTTCTTAAAAGACTATTTCCATTTCCTTGGCAGAGGGGCCCCATACTGTGCTAGAGGCAATTCTTAATTCTTTCTGCTATTGGTTCTGAGGGACAAGCTTTTGTGGGGAAGGATTATTTGTTTCTTTAAAATCCACCATGGTTCTTTTCCCTCCCACCTTTTCCTCTTTCTTTTGAGACCCATAACAATGCAATGTTAGTGATTGGGTTTCTGATTTGCAGGGAATCCGTCTATGCCTGAAAAAATGTAGTTAAATTTAATACTGCAGCTTGAGGTGAGATAGAAGTGAAGATGGCTTAACATGTGAAGTGGGTAAAAAAAAGTGTGTAATTGAAACAGTATGATGTTGATGAGGCAGTGTGTGAGGCTGTCGGGAGGCATTATAATATGCTGATGAACTAGACTGGCTTCCTGGTTCTGCTGTATGCAAATGCTCCATTATTTTTGGTGAAGGAAAGAAGCTTGGCATATTAATTAGCTTTGTTTTTAGAGGTGCAGGTGAACCCTTTACATTTTACTTTCTGAAAAAAAAATTTGCATTATATCACTAAATAATGTTTGAGTGTCAACTGACAAATTTAAGAAATGAAAACTCTTCATAGGTTTTTAAATTTTAAAGCAAAATATTATATTGAGCATTAACATTATAACCACTGACTTTAAAATAATAACTTTATATAAACAAAATCATGCAGGAAGGCTTCTAGTTTTTAACAATGAATCAAACGGTTAATTTTTTTAAAGTAATGTAAAACTCCAAATGTGGAAATAAACTATATTTCCTATATTTGGAACTTAACAGTTGTTTGCGTAATTGACAAGTTTGTTTCCTGGTGAAGCCATCAGCAAGTAATGCAGGAGACCTCAATCTGTCTCTTTTTTCTGGTCAATCTGTTTCTTCTTTCTCAAGGGTGTGTGTGTGTCTGTGTATGTCTCTGTGTATGTCTCTGTGTGTCCATGGGCTGGGGGAAAAAGTGGGTACAGGTGGTAAGAAGAAACAATAACGACTTTGAGATATCTCTTTCCTTTAAAAAAAAGAACCTGAAATAAAAGGTTATAAGAACATACACTATTTCTTCTCCAAGTTACTAGCCAATTGTGATTTTGATTCAGGTTTTGCATGGTTTCTTTTTTGCTTAACATTATTCATTAACTGAGCAGTGCCAAATCTTTTGCAAGAAGAGGATTAACTTTTCATTTCCCTCAAGTCTTAAGATGACCAAAAAAGGGGATAAGGAAGTGAGGATTTGGCAAGGAAGGATTGGAAGGAGGTAATAGCACTGATCCTTGAGTCCCTGGGATATTGACGGTGATTTTTAGTTACTTGTCTGGTTCCTAGAAAGCCAAGGGTAGGGGTAGGGGGGTTATTATCCTGCACTTTGACCTTGTGGAAATGACTATCCCCTCAATTATGCTGATGGGAGCCAGGGGAATTAGGAGTGATGAACTAAAAGGAATAACGTTCTTAAAAGAAAAGAAAAGAGAAAAAGAAAAAAGAAAAGAAAAGAAAAGAAAAGAAAAGAAAAGAAAAGAAAAGAAAAGCACACCCAAATGTGTCTGTGAGTATTACACATATATGTTGTATGACATGAAAACACAATATTGGAAAAAGCAATGCAGTTCATGTGATTCCAATAGCAGTGTTATGTCTGTCAAATTAAGGCTTCTTTTTTTAAAGGAAAGAGATATTTCAAAGTCGTTATTGTTTCTTCTTACTACCTGCACCCAGTTTTGCCCCCAGCAGATGGACACACAGAGACGTACACAGAGACGTACACAGAGATATACACAGAGACGTACACACACACACACACACACACACACGCGCGCTGCAGTGCTCGTGTAAGTTTATCTATATTTATTCATTATCTTCACCTTGTTTTCTATGATTAAAAATTGTAAATAGGAAATGATAGCCTCTTATGTAGACTGCTTATATACATTTTTTTACTTTAAGAATGTATGTAGCTATTTAATGCTTGAATTTAAATATTAACTACATATCATAGAAGAAGAATAAATTCTGCAATACCTTTGTCCTTTTGAAAATTTCATTTTGGACTCCTTTTTTCCTCCTCCTAGCTCTCCTAGCAGTCTTCATTTAGTTTAAGAATCCTTAACGTCTACTTTTGATTCCTTCACACAATCACTTGTCCCGCTATACTTCTTTCGGGAGTAAGGTAAAGGAAGTAGGAAATGGGAATTTTGCAAACATGGAGAGTCTGATTGCTAAAAGCTCTCTAATTTTTGAGACATTCATACTCACCCATTACACAATATTAACAACAAATCAGTGACACATTCATTTCACTATTCTAAAATGAGTCTCTCTTAAAAAATGAAAAAGACTGCCATAAGACTTTGCAAATTCCTAGAAATGTTCTATATCTAAGAAAAAGCAAGGGGGATCTGTATTGTAGGTAGATATTAGTTGAAAATTATATTTTGTATTATTTCTAATTTGAGGCCTGTGGTAGCATTATGAGGCGATTAATTCAGATAATGCAAGTTAGGCTTCTAAAACTATCCTAAAGACAGTGACTCTGCCCCACTGCGGTAGGCCGCCAAGTCTCTCAGTCCTCCAGTACAGGGGAGAAAGGGTGGTAGAAAGAGAAGCCCTGTGGGTGGGAAAGGCTGGGCGGAAGGGTATGTGCGCAGCTCCACTCTTCTAGTTACTATAGTTTTATTCTCATCTTTTCCAGGAAAATTTCTTATATAATCTTCTTTGCAAATCTTTCTTAGAAGTCAGTTGCATACAATATAAAATAGGATATTGTGCAAGGGAAAAACCTTACATTGTCAACATTTTTTCCTCAAATATAGTGATCTTTATGAAATGAAAGTGATAATTTGATATTTGTAAATCAGTAAAAACTACAAAGTTTATATGCTGTGTCTGCGTAATGGATCTGTAGAATAAATCATAATTCAAATAAATTTAATAACATTTCATATGCAGGTATGCTTTGAATAAACACATTTTTTTTTGTTAAAGAAAGTAGGTATACTAAATATGTGTATTTCTTTTTTTAAGCCTTGGCATATGTGGCTTGGCAAGGTCTCTAACTAAGCAGGACACTGAACATTCATCATGAGTAATTTGATGTTTGGGTTCATATACTCATCATGTCGTAGCCATTTCCTTCTTTATTAGCATTTAGCTGAAAGGCAGTAGATACATGTTTTTAGCCTGATTTATCGCTCAGCTGCCACTCAGCTTATCTTTTAACCACATTTATAAATTGCTGATGTATCAATATATACACACATGAATTTATAAATATTAGATGAAAAATATGTTGAAGTAAATTGAAGTTTAAAATGCAAGGAGTTCATTTACATTTAGATAGACATGTTTGAAATAAAATTAAATATTTGAGTTCTATAGGGAGCGTCTGTTGGGGCAAGTACAATTAATCCTGGCTTGAAGATGAGAACTAAATGTCTAGTATATATTATTTTAGCACCTAGATTACTGAAAAAATGTACAAGTGGCCTCACAATTGTTCAAACTACATGGGGTTTCTTGAATTGTCTTACTTCAATAGATATCGTCTGTATTTAAAATATTTTGATGGCATTCATGTCCTTAGAATGAATCTGAAAGTCATGAACCCAATGCTGAAGACAAATTTACAGGAAAGTAATTTGAATTTGAATTTTGAATTTTATTAGTTATTATGCCACATAAGAAAATTTTAAACAAGTTAGTTGGCCATCAAATTAGAATGGCCTAATTCCCACTTTCTCTTTAGGATCACTATGGTAGAAAAAATACAGACTTAGCTTTGTGATAGACTGGAATTTTAAACTGGGTTTTTGCTATTATTTAAGGTATATTACCTTCTCTTTATAAAGATTTGATATTCCTTTATGGTTTTGATTTCTTCTTTCAGATGTCAATAGTGTAAAACATACCAAAATCATTTTAGAAGACTTTGCATTAAACAGCTATTGATTACTGGGTATGTTAAGCTGAGTTTCCTCATACACATTTGGGAGCACAGCTTTACAATTGTCATTTTGATGCTATTCAGCTTTTCAGAAAAACAATTCTATAGTTTTTCACATTCTCTCGTCTATGAGCCATTGTGATTTTGATTCCAAATTACATACATATGTGGTAAATGCAGTTTTATTCTCATCAAAGAAGCATTACATGATCCCTCTTCTATTGGTTCCCATTTGCTACAAATTATGTTCTATTGTAATCTACAGTCTTTTAGGTTTCCTATGTCCAAAGGTCTGAAAATTGAATCTTATTTTTTAAACTGCTGGATAACTCCTACTAGGCTTGTATAAAAGATGAGAGCTAAGGTAGCTTTTCTTTTCTTTCTTCTTGATATACCCACATAGCAATAAAATTAAGATCAATTTTTAAGGGCTATAAATAGTTTAGTAAGCTTCAAAAGTATTCAAATCTGCTGAGTCTTTTAAGATATACTGTGTAGAAATGGGTACACTATGTTCTTAGACTAAGGTTATTATATAGGTTATTATATAGGAATTTTGCTCTCATTGCTGGAGCAAAATTCCTGACATGTCCAAATGAAAAAGAAATAGTTTATTTGGCTTATGGCTTCAGAAGTTTTAATACATGGGAATGGGGCTCCATTGCTATGTGCCTGAGGTGAAGCAGAATATCCATGGTAGACAGCTTCAAATGCATGTGGGAGACAGGCTTATTTCATAGGAAGCAGAGCACAGTGAAAGAAAAGCAGCAAAAGATACCCTCCCAAGGCACCCCTCCAGTGCCTCACCCCTAACTGCACTCTACCTCCCGACAGTGTTTTCAGCAATGAACATGTGTGGATTAATTCGTGTCCCTATGATCCAGTAACCATGGTAAAAGCCTCTCAACCTGTCAAGGTGACAAGATTACTGTCACTGTTTGTTTGTTTATTAGTTATATTTCCTTACATCCCAATTCTAGAGGAAATTTGTTATAGAGGTTAAAATTATGAGCTCTAGGATTAAAGCAAATTAAATGAGGACTCAGTCTTTGCCCATAAGCAAATTACATAATGACATGAAGGCTCAGTTTCATCATCTTCAAAAGGGCATGACAATAGTTCATAATTTATTTACTCAACACAATCTATTACAGGTTTCATACATTTTGGGTTGTGTTCTAAATGCTAGATAAACTTCATAAGATGAAATTCCTATTCTTGACTTCAACTGAGAGGAAGAAAATATACATAAATAAATAAGCACACAAAAGCAGCTACAGTCCCTGGGATCAAGCAGCACTTGGCACTATCTTAGGCTGGATAGTTTATAAAGTCATTTCTAAAGAGGGTACATTTAAACTGACCTTTGGATAAGACGGAGGTAACCACCCAACAACCTCAAAGAACATTCTAGCAAAGGAAGCAGATACAGTAACAGCTCTGTGGCTAGAATGAGTTTGCTATACTTCAGAAACCTAAACATAGGCAAGTATGACTTGCGTTCTATGACCTATGTATAAAATCACATCACCAGTAGAAAAGAACTAATAAAAAAGTAAAAGGAACATAAAACAGTTATGGCCAATCAAGTAAAGCAAGGAACAGAACAGTAACAAACAACTCAGATCAGATCTCGGCATTTGATAAGAAGGATTAGATCCTGTAAGCCAGGAAAAGGAGCTTGAATTTTATTCTAAGTGTGATTGGGGGCCTCTGGAAGATTTAGAGGAAAACATATCTTGGCTTGATTAACATTTTTTTAAATGTGATGTAGGATATTCTGTGGAGAATGCAGTGATCAAGGAAGTCTTGATAAGAGTCCATCGTGATAGCCTATCAGCTTATATGAGAAGAGGTGGTGACTTTATGAGGATGGTAGTATTAGAGGTGGAGATATATGGGAAGTTTCAGAGCATATTTTGAGGTAAAGTCTTTAAGACTTGTTAATGCATTGAATGTGGGACTGAAAAGATGGGGGGGAAGCAAGCATGATTTCTAGGGCTTGGGTTTGAGCAACTAATGGATGATAATAGTATTTCCTGAAATGGGCAAGATAGAGGTGAGGCAAGTTTTGGAAAGGACATCAAGAGTTCTTCTCAGGCCTTGCTAACATCTTGATGAGGCTGTTAAGAGCACTTGGAAATGTGAGTATGGAGTTAGGAGAACAGCCAAGGTGGAAGATGAAGTTTTAAAAGTCATTACTTCATACAAATTTGAAATGGATAAGATCATCTAGCCAGATAATGAAGATGGAAAAAGAGTTTCCCAGGATGAGCCCTGAGTGCACAGCATTTAGGTATGAGGCAGAAGAGAGATCAATGAAGGAGATCAAGAAGGTGTGGCCACTTTCCATTATGGAAAACTGGAGCTCAGTACTGGTGTTGATTTCTAGGAAACAGTATTGAATACACCTCAGAGTTGCACCACCCATGAACTGAGGACACTAGAGGATTTATCCTCGAGTGGCATTAATTGGGGGTTCCCAGGAGCATCAGCTCAGTGGCCCATTGGGCATGCTCTTTATGGGCCAAGAGAAAGCCTTTATGGGGGTTGCAGATGCTAGTGTCAGGACACCACAGCTTGTACTAGAACAAATGCTAAGATCTGGTGTTAGGTTTTTTGTATTATGTTCCTTGCTTGATTGGCCCCAGCCATTTTATATTCTTTCACCGAATAGCATAGGAAGAAAAGGTATTACAGTTGATAAAGCTGAATCAGTGAAAGCAGAGTGAATTTGAAATTCTTCATTAATAGTCATACCACAAATGTGACAAATAACTGGGGACATATTAACAAATGGTTGAATAATTTTCCTTATTGTTGTAAAGTAGCAGTGCATTTTGTGGCATATTCTTCAAGTGGTAAAGATAGCGATAAATGTGGTACCAATAAATATGAAGTTAAATATATATAACATTGGCATCTGATATCTTGAGATATTAGAATAGGAATTCATATGATACAGTACCTTGAAATTGAGTGTTTTTCTCTCTAAGCGATTAAAGGTTGTGTTTGATGTTTCTTTAAGACCCCCTTATACTCACAAAATCAATCACTTGATCCTAACTCCTGAGAGGTCAGTGAGTGAAGTGATTAGTAACACAGGTGAAACTGAATTGCCTTTAAGCATCTTATCTCAGCAAGTAACAAGACTGAGACCAAGATTCAGGTTTATTCACATCTCATCTGATTTTCTCCTCTCTCTGTCATAAAGGAAGTAGTTAAATGCTTGTTTAGGTCTTTACCATATACCAGGAACTGTCCCAAGCACATTACAAAATTAGCTCATTGAATCCTGAAAACAGTACTATGATTTAAGTAGCCTTAGGTGTCTGTGAGCATCATATCTGTGAACTCAACCAATCATGGATTAAAAATATTCAGAAAAAACTGCCTCTGTACTGCATAGGTAGACTTTTTCTTTTGTAACATTATTCTGGAAATTATGCCAACTATTTTACATAGTATTTGCATTGTATTAGATATTACATGTAATCTAGAGATGTTTTGGAATTTATATGAGAATATATAGGTTATATGCAAATACTGCATCTTTTTATATAAGGTACTTAAGCATCTTTGAATTTTAGTATCTATGGGGATCTTGAAAGCAATTCCCCACAGATACTGAGGAACACAACTCTTACTATCTCTCTTTTACCTGCTGAGATGCTACAAGTACCAAAGCAGGATTCAAAGCAGACATTTTGCTCCTTGTCCCTTCTCCTCACACCACTCTGTTACACAACTTATTTGGCAGCAATGAGTTACATGTCATCACTAGCTTGGATCGGTCATGCAAACCATGTATTTGGTATGCTTCTTAAATCCAGTTTAAAGCCATTTTACCATAGGTTACAAAAAGAAAACAGTTACCATCAGCTGTCTTAGTTATAATTGAACAAAAAGGTCCTTTTGGTTTTGTAGTGAGTAGTTTTCATAGATTCTAATATACAGTTCATTAACAATGTGATTTTTGTCCTTCTATAAATTCTTGTGCCTTGTCTTTACATTTTAAAGCATGCAAGATTTCTTTTGGCATCTTCTTCTAACCCTTCTTGATGTGCAAGGACTCCACTGGCTCATTTAGCTCTCAAGTACTCTGATTACTTCCCGCATGCTGCTTCATATTGGTGACTAGGTTAAATACTCCTGGAGGGAATTTAGAGACCAATGGGAAAACCTCTCAGACCCCATGAATTTCAAAAATAGGAGGTACTGTTGGCTCCAAAATTGTGTTTCCACTGATTTGTATGTCATACTAGAGCCACAAAAGAAATTATGGTCCAGTATCTCTTCTCTTATTTAAAATGTCAAACTCGTACCACCAGTGTTAGTGATTTTTTACATATTTTGTACATATTTGTGTTTGATTTCAGTTTTGTTTTTGTCTCAAATGGGAAGAAAATAGAGTGTTCTGATAATTTAAAATTACAGTATATTACTGTACTAGCAATTTGTGTTTTGTAAGAGTGTTCATTTGTAAGTGAATGGAACTGTAAGCAAATGAGTTAAAGAGCCGTCTCAATGTAAACATTCTTTTGGGAAAGTACATTGAAAATAAACTGGCTTAAGTGCTTGCTATTTAAACTATCATTTTATTTTAGTTTGGTCTTGAGATATGCAATTTTATATAGCATGTATGATAGTTAATGGTTAAAGATAATAATCGAGCATCTCTTCACTATCCTCAGTTGGATTCCATTAGAAAAGCTTACAGAATTTGAGAAACTATTTCACTATTAATGTGCATGTCAGATGCAGCTAGAGGTATGCTTCAGATGTCTTTAAAATAATGCAGATAGATGCTAAGTTCTGTCAAGATTTTGGTCAATACAGTTATTTCAGTTCTATAAAGTTGTATTTAATTTCAAAATTAGTTAAAACTTTCAATTGTTGTTTTGAAATGTCACCTGGAAGAGTAGGAAAATGGAAGGATAAACATGAGAAATTGATGTTATTACATATTCTGTCACCTCAGAATGTCCTAAACATTGTTATGTATAAGTGTAAATAAAGTTAATGTATATTCTCTACCATTGCTTTCATCATAATGTTTCAATACATGATAAATAGGTAAAGTAACTTCTTAAAAGCTCAAAATATTTAGGTTAAATTATAATGTAGTCATCTGCTTGTGTTAATACTTGCTATGTAGATGAAATTCTGTTGATTTTTGCTCCTTAGGATTTTTTAATGACAATAGAACATTTTTAACTGAGTTTAGCACTATATAATTGTTATTTACTTCATATTCGTTAAAATAAATTATGCAAGAGTACTTGATAAGTCATTATCATATGGATTTGAACTATCAGTCTGTTTTTTAAAAAAAATATGTGAATATTATACATCATTACAAATAAAATATGTGTCCTTGCAGGAGAATTTCCATGTATACATGCTACAGTATATAATTTAAACTAAGAAGCTTCATTTCTGATTGGATGGGTGACTAGCATAACAAAAATATTTGTATCATTAATTAAAAGGACTAAATATTCTATCTAGTGTCTGGAATAACCTATGAAGTGTTTGATGAAGCTGGCTAGAAAATAAGGAAATCCTGTCAGAAGAACAAAGGTTCAGTGAGCTACAGTATGTGGACAAGCAGGGGCACATGGAGCTCCTTTATCCTGGGCCATCTTCGACATCTGTTTTGGGGATGATACCAAAATCCCACATGAGATAGGAGCATTGAGCATCTAGTGGATTGGCGGTACACATTTATACTACTTACCAGCCAAAAATCCTCAAGGTAAACATTTATAATATTCTTAGATGACCCACAGAGACAAATGAAAGTCCTTGTTAGAGGTACACACTATCAGTACAAATTCCAAATGATTTTATGGATAGAGTTAAAAGGGCTACACACCCAGTATGATTAGTCACTAAATGTCCAAGCGAACCATGATGGTCTAGGATCAACAAAGCAAGAAAGATAGAATCAAAGCATTAAATTCATCAGATAAGAATGTAATCAAGTATTTTTATTACAGTTACTAAAATAAAAGTGAATTAAATATTATTAAGGGATTACAAACTATCAAAAATAATGAAACTACTTGTAAAATAAAGAGAAAATTAGCAATTAAATTAAATAAACACTGCTTGGGTTGACAAACTTAAAGCTTAAAGAAGGGCCTCCAGCTCCTGATCCTGCTCGGCTCGGAGACGGCTGTGGCCAGGATTTGTTGGAGGCAGTGGAGCAGAGGAAACTCAGAATGAGCTACTGGGACAGATTGCGCCAATCTGAGCAGCATTCCGGGATCCCGCTCAGGGCCCCGCCCCCGCAGCCAGCGCTGCGCGAACTTGAGCGGCTGCGATCGGCGGGATATCTGAGTCGGGAAAAAGCTCGATCCACGGAGATACATCTGAATGGCATTCCTGCCTGCAGGATCGCAGGGTGAGTTGAGTGGGTGCTCTAACTGGTTTTTCCTGAGTCGGGAGGAAGCTCTGCCCAGCGAGTGACATCAAAGCAGCTTCAAGAACTGCGGGATCTCCCAGGTAGGAAGAGCTAGCTAGGCGCCCCTAGGGGATTTGTGAAGGGGGAAGGAGCTCCACCTAGGGAGGAACACCTGAGTGGCCTGTCTACAAGACGCTTGGGGCAGCGACCTGTTTATACGCCCCAGCCAGGACTCGGGGTAGGGAGTAGAAGTGGAAATCTCAGCAGACAGCTTAAGGGACATTCTCCCAAAAAGAAGGAATCATTGGAGCAGCCTCTGCAGCAGACCTTTGCCTGCTGAACTGCCTGGGGAATTTATAGGTCCACATTTTGAATCTGATACCCAAAAATGGGAAAACAGAGGAACAAAACGCAGTCTCAAAACTCAACCCCACCCAGAACAAGTTTTGAATGTGAGGATACAGGGGAACCAGGAAGCCACATACCTGCAAGTTATGAAACGATTACATCCGAAATGAAACAACTCCAACAGGCCATGAAAGAGCTTAAAGCAGAAATAAGCCACATACCCACAATGATTTCTCAGACAAAAAACGAGCTGAAAACAATGATGGAAGAAATGTTCTGTACACATAGAGAAGATATAGACAAAAGACTAGAAGAAAATAGGAAACAAATGGAAACATTACAAGAGCAATTTAGGAATGAATTACCAATAATAAAACAGGTCCAAAGAGAATGCCAGGATTTGAAAACTAACGCTGAAAGCATGAAAAACCGTTTAAATGAAACCGAAGATAGAATTTCAGAACTTGAAGACAGCATGGCAGCTTATGAGCGTGAAAGGAAGAATCTCATGATATCATCAAAGACACAAGAAAAGTCAATCCAACAGCTGCAAGATGAAACAAAACGTAACA